>SJYA01001555.1:102031-122612 GCA_006410615.1 Neotragus moschatus | reverse complement strand
AAAAAGAAAAATGCATGAATCTTCCATGCATCTGAACCTTCATAGACACTGACGTTTTCTAACTGATTGCAAAGCTCCTGCACTGAATACTTGCTTTTTCAGGGCATTTCAGGGACATAAAGAAAAATGAGAATTATCTCATTCTTTGAGGACATGACTTGGCCCTCATAATTTCGGTGTGTGTTTATTCCTGTACGTCTTCCTCTACCAAACTAATCACAGCGTCCACAACCACAATTTCTTCAAAGTTATTTATTAAGAAGGGGTGTGCCCTGTTTTTTAGGAGCAAGTGACTTAAACAAAATCTCTTCTAAATCCATCTCTCAGGCTTCAGGAATATGCCAGATTTGAATGTTGAAGTCCCAAGGAACAAAATGAAAGCAGAAGCCTGGAAACTGTAAAAACCGTTGACGGACGTCTGCATGCAAGGACTGAGGCAAGCCTTACGTCCCAGTTTTCTTGGAATGATCCCCGGGGTGGGGCAGCCTTCCACAGCTTCCCACATTTTTAAATTATGAGAAGCAGCGGAAGAGCAGAATCCATGTGATGTTAAGCAGACTGAGCCACCAGGAAGGGTGGCTGCGGTTGCATCAGGCCCGTCCTGGTTTCTGGAGCGTGACCCACACACGGCCACGGGTGAACACTGGAGCCCTTCACCCTTTCTGACTTAGTACCTGCTACTGTGTAGCCCACACTGTGATACCCCTGACGCATAGAGAGCAAATGAGGAAATACCGTTTTGGAAGGGGACAGAAGACTTGAGCAAGCTGCATCGTTGTGTGGTGGTCCTCACCCTGGAGGGATCAGGAGACCCAGTCTCCACTTAGAGTCAGATTCATCTCAGAGCAATAATGGTTATTGTTATTGCCTAGTTGCTAAGTCGAGTCTGACCCTCTGCAACCCCAGTAGCTTGCCAGGCTCCTCTGTCCATGAGACTTCCCAGGCAAGAATGTTGGAGTGGGCTGCCATTTCCTCCTCCAGGGGGTCTTCCCAACCAAGGGATTGAACCTGCACTGGCAGGTGGATTCTTTACCACTGAACCACCACAGAAGTAATACTTGTTTGTTATTCTAGATCTCAGTTCTTTTAACAGAACCATCAGCGCTGTTAAAATTTTTCTAGCAGACAACACCCAGTGCTTTGAAGTCCTTGTGAAAGTTGCAGTATATTAGTGAATTGACCAAATATTCTTATTTCTGGCAGTTTTGGGGGGTTGGCTTTTTGGTTTTTTTCCAGAAGAGTGGAAAGCCTGTTGGTTTTCCAGAATTTCAGATAATCCAAGGTTTGTTGTGCAATGCATCGCAGTGTGTTTTCTTCTGGGGGAGTGGAAACAAGGGTGGGCTGGTGGGCCCATGAGCAGCCTGCCACAAAGAGACACACCTCAGGCTATGAGGCCCAGCAGCCCCCGGACACACACAGGCTGTGGTGCAAGGGTCTGTGCAGAGAAAGCCAGCCTTCCATTATGAAGGCTGAAAGCGAAAGTGAAAGTGAAGTCACTCAGTCCTGTCTGACTCTTAGTGACCCCATGGACTGTAGCCTATCAGGCTCCTCCATCCATGGGTTTTTCCAGGCAGGAGTACTGGAGTGGGGTGCCATTGCCTTCTCCAGGAGATCTTCCCGACCCAGGGATTGAACCCAGATCTCCCGCATTGTAGACAGACACTTTACCAGGGAAGTTCATTATGAAGACTGTATTAGGTCAATTCATTAACCCCTAGGGGAATTGAGAAATTATTAATTGGAAAAAACTGCCAGAAATGAATGAAAGAAATCTAAAATAGTTGGGAAATGTAGGCTCTGAGGGGCAGCCACACCCTCCTGCCAAAAGTGCATCATTATTTTACCAGTGGTTTCTTCCTTAGCAACGCTGTTCCAGGGAGGTCTTCCAGAAACTTCCAGGGCAAGATCTCCTCCCATAGCAGGCTTTGAAGGCACCACAGGGCAAGGTCAGTAGAACTGTGTCATCCACGTGGTGTTGCAATGGATAATCCCAGGAATGCTGTGTCAGTTCCTGACTGCCCCTCCTTCCAAAGCTCCTCTCATCTGGGCCAGGAAGTGACAAAGGCCATCAGTGAGAGAAGGAACTGCCATCAATTCATTCATAAATAAGTCACTCGTTGAGACAGATCAGCACCGCTTTCCATGACTCTTAATATGGAAAGCTCTAAAATGAATTTTCTTTAAGGTAGCTTACCTCTGCACAGTTCATAAGAAAGGAGACAATGATGCCATTTTAAACCTGGCTACGTGGAAATACTTTTTATCTTTTTTTTTTTTTTTTGTCCTATTTGTTGGCTAGGCCATGCCACATGCAGGATCCTAGTTGCCCAAGCAGGCGTGGAACCCGTGCCCCTTGCAGTAGATGCACAGTGCCCTAACCACTGGACTGCCAGGGAAAGCCCTGGAAACACTTTTGAAACATCTACATGATCCTTTCCCAATGAAAATAGCCCTGGAAAAATTTAGGTTTCTGTGAATCAGGAAAATAAACAAGATTCACTCATAAGGACAGTGCACAGTCTGAAGACAGTGCATACGTACCTTGTCACAGGATTCTTTATAAGCCCTGATGGCTCACTTTTCAGTTCAGTTCAGTCGCTCAGTCGTGTCTGACTCTTTGTGACCCTATGAATCGCAGCACGCCAGGCCTCCCTGTCCATCACCATCTCCCGGAGTTCACTCAAACTCATGTCTGCCTTTAAGAGTATTTAATATGTACCAGTCAGTCTCCTCAACACACAGGTATTGTGACCTCTGAGCCTCAAAGTAGCCCCATGAGGAAGGTAGCAACACACATCATCCTCATTTTCTAGCAGAGACTCTGAGAGGGCCAAGAGCCTGCCCGGGGCAGCANCAAACTCATGTCTGCCTTTAAGAGTATTTAATATGTACCAGTCAGTCTCCTCAACACACAGGTATTGTGACCTCTGAGCCTCAAAGTAGCCCCATGAGGAAGGTAGCAACACACATCATCCTCATTTTCTAGCAGAGACTCTGAGAGGGCCAAGAGCCTGCCCGGGGCAGCACAGCCTAGCTGTGAACCCAGGACATCTGATGTCAGAACTCATGTTCCTAACCACCAGGCCAAAGGGATTTCCATGAAAGACTTTTAAAAAAATCTTGGCCTGCACATCCCCTAACCCCATGAGTTCTCCCTAATTCTGCAGATATTTGTAAGGTAGAGGTACTTTCTGTTCATTTGAGAAGTAAATAAAAATCCTAGCCTTGAAGTGCCCCCCACCTTAAGAGGGCAGCAATTCTCATTAAGGGGAAAATCAATTAGAATTAAACGCTGTGCAGGTATGCTAAGTTGTTTCAGTCGTGTCCAGCTCTGTGCCAGGCTATGGACTGTAGCCCACCAGGCTCCTCTGTCCATGGGATTCTCCAGGCAAGAATACTGAAGTGGGCTGCCATGTCCCTCTCCAGGGGATCTTCCTGACCCAGGGATCGAACCTGCGACTCTTCGGTTTCCTGCACTGGCAGGCAGGTTCTTTACCACTAGTGCCACCTGAAGAGTTACCCACTGGTACTTCCCAAAGAGACCCATGAAGCTGCACGTGGGAAGACAGTGCTCGCCCCACATGGTACACGAGGGCATCAGGGAATATTCCCAGCGGTCCTCCCTTCACCTGCCTCACAGAGCTCGTTACCACTCTTCTTCCTGGGAGAAGACCCAGTCCCTCATCTCAAATCTAGCCCCTCCTCCCCTCCACTTCACTTCTCTAGGAAGAAGTGATTTACCCCTAATCACACATAGGTCCTCCCCCTCCATCATCCTTAACCTTTTCCTGTCCTTGGGCCTGACCACAGGCCAAAGTCTCTTCTGTCTGCAAAAAAGCCCGCTGTCTTTGACCCCGTGAAACAGACCCCAAGGATGTCCCCATATTCATCCCATCCCTCCCCATTGGCAGCAGCCTTGACATTTGGTTGGAACTGACTCCACCCCCATACCCAGGGGAGAATTTTGATTGGGTGAAGCAGAACAAGAGAACGCCACTGTGACTGGTTCTAGGATGGGCCCCCAAGCCTAGGTCAGTTAGCGTGTGGCTTCTTTTGGCCAAGGTAATGGGCTTGGGGGTAGGGCCAGTGCCTCAAGGATAGCAGGGAAGAGTGCGCAGAACTAAAGGAAACAAACTTATCCCATCTCAATGTCTGTTCCTCAGAGAAGCAGGAGGGGCGATTCCATGGTGCCTAGAATGTTTAAATAAAAGGCACAGCCGGAGCCTGGGAGACGTCTCACTCAGGTTTGCATCCTGTCGCCAACTGCATGATCAAAGTCAAGTGGTGGCCCAGCTGCCCCCATCCTCCCATCTAGGATGGAAGGAGAGTCGTGCATGGTTCAAAGGAGTACCATTTCAACACTTATTCTAGAGCTTGCGTATATATGGAAAGTGTTCCATAATATTAACTGCCATTCAAGCTCTTAGTTATCCCATCTTCTTCTCAAGGGCAAGAGCTGTTGCTGTTGTTCCTGTTCAGCCACTCAGTTGTGTCTGACTCTTTGTGACCCGTGGACTGCAGCACACCAGGCTTCCCTGTCTTTGACTATCTCGCTGAGTTTGCTCAGACTCGTGTCCATTCAGTCCATGATGCCATCCAGCCAGCCATCCTCTGTCGTCCCCTTCTTCTCAGTCTTTCTCAGCACCAGGGTCTTTTCCAATGAGTTGGCTGTTCACATCAAGTGGCCAAAGTATTGGAGCTTCAGCTTCAGCATCAGTCCTTCCAATGAATATTCAGGACTGATTGCCTTTAGGATTGACTGGTTTGATCTCCTTGCAATCAAAGGAACTCTCAAGAGTCTTCTCCTTGCTTTGAAAGCATCATTTCTTCGGTGCTCAGCCTTCTTTATGGTCCAACTATCACATCTGAACATGACTACTGGAAAAACCATAGCTTTGACTAGACAGACTTTTGTGGCCTGTGATGTCTCTGTTTTTTAATAAGCTGTCTAGGTTTTGCATGCTTTTCTTCCAAGGAGCAGGCATCTTAGGGGTGGTTTTAAGCCACTGGATTTATTGTAATTTGTAACACAGAATTGGTACACAGTAATTTGTTACACAGAATAAACCCAGCGCATTTGCAAAAGGGAGGCTCCATACTCACAAGGGAATATGAGAATTGAAAGTTAACATATGCGAAGTGCATGGAATAATAAAGACTAAGTATCGTCTGTTAGTCATAGATGCCACTGACTTGGTAAAACGGCTGACTACTTGAAAGTTTTCCCATCACTACAGTATCTGAGTCACAGGATACAGTCAAAAGTCTAGAATTTTAATGAATGAATCACATACTAAATATGTATCATCTTTGAAAACTCGGTACCTATGAATGAGCTGCGTAGTTACAAACTGTTATGTAACAAAGCAGACTAATAAAGAAGATGTCTGGGTATATGTAGCCAAATACAAGAAATCTGGAAACTCAAGCATTCAATGAATATTCAGTGAAGGCTGCCAGGGGCCAAGCACTGATGCAGGTCCTGGGGCCACAGCAGGAAAGACACAAGGTCTCTAGTCTCGTGAAGCTTTCCTTCTGGTAAGAGGAGACAAAAAACCAGTGCACAAGAAAAATCTAAACTAGAAATAGGGACTGTGCAAAAACCTAACAAGGTGGAAGAATGCTACTTGAGATAAGTGGACCATCTAGAAAGGCCCTTTAAACTGAGTTCTGAACAATGGCCAGGACCCAACCAGCAGCATTCGGGAACAGGGCCCAGCTAGAGCCAAAGCCCCTAAGGCGAAAGGAGTGTGTGGCATGTCTCAGGACCAGCAAGGCTGATGCTGATAAGCAGCAAGGAAGGCTCAATGGGCTCGGCAAGAGAGCAAAGAAGGAGCTCAGATTTTATGCCAAGGTCAGTGAGGAGGCTCTGGAGGGTTTTAAATATAAGAGTGACATGGTCTGATTTGGACTTTCTAGAGGCTAACTCTGAATCCAAGTACAGCTCCCAGTGGCTCCGTGATCTTGCATTCCCTTTCAGATCTGGAAACTCTGAGAACAAGGATTTTGTCTCATTCACTGCTGGACCATCAGAGCCTAGACTAGTGCCTGTCATTTACATGTCTACACTACTTCAGGTTAACTGCAGGCCCTGTAAGGGATGGACGTGGAATGACTTCAGAATTCACAGGAGCAGGACTGGCAGAGGAGCTCACCCCCCCCAACGCCCCCACCCTCGCCCCCGCCAAAGACCTCACAGCAGGCCTAGGTTGAGGAAGCAGAGATTCGGAGACTTGCCTGCTTTTCCATGACCAGTGAGGGGCTGAGCTAGGATCTGAACCCACGTCTAAGTCCTTGTTCAGAGACTAGTCTTGATGTTGCAGTAGAAGCAGCCAGAGCTCACCATCTCTGACAGGCACACCAATATTACAACTATTTATAGAACGCCTTTTCCAATAAAAAGGCTGGAACCTGCCAGAAAAGGTCTTCTACAACTAAAGATGTAAAGAAGGAGTCATAATGCGATAGGTGAACACTGATGAAAAATATACCTGCTCATGCAGGAGACATGGGTTCGATCCCTGGTTCAGGAAGATCCCCTGGAGAAGGGAAAGGCAGCCCACTCCAGTACTGTTGCCTGGAGAAACCCATAGACAGAGGAGCCTGGCGGGCTACAGCCCATGGGGTCATAAAGAGTTGGACACGACTGGAGTGACTTAGCACACACGCCCTAGACGTGGAATTAAAGATCTAGTTTGGTGAGAGAGAGAGATAATGTGTTAAGATAGTAATGGAGCTCAGTGCCCTGGCCAGTGTGACTGGAGGAAAACCAAAGCAAATGCTGCTCGAATGGAGACAATGTTATAGCAGGGGATTCGGCGGATGCTAGTGAGCATGGCATGGTATCTGCAGGTCCTGGCAAACACGTTATTGGTTACCGTTTGCATCTGCTTTGCTAAAGACAGACTATAGTTTTGAAATGTTAACAAGAAAAACACAAAGCAAACTATCATGAAGCGTGAAGGCAGTGAAAATCCTCCGTTCTTGGCAAACAGGAAGAGCTTGTGAATGGTTCCTTTCCCTTGTAAATAGCGGCACACGATAGTCGTCTTCATTTTGCAGGATTTGGTGTGACTGGGAGGTTTCTTTGCTTGATCATTGGTGAAACCAAATAAAACCAAGCTCTTAATGTGTAAATAGTTCATTAGTCTGTTGCACATTGACAAAAGGTCAGATGGAGACTCTTCCTCTGAGGTACCATCTTGATTTAGAGCTGAGGGATTTTTTTTTCCTCAAGAGCAGCATTAGCTTCTTAATTTTCATTTCATTCACATGGACACATACACCCTCAAGCAATTCGAGTTTACCCCTTGAACAGCTCATAATTAAAAAACTTTTCTTTTTCAAAAAAGAAAAAAAGCCAGTGTATTTCCTGATAGCCAGTATGGATTATTTGTTTGTTGTCCACTTGCTAAGTCGTGTCTGACNTATACTCTTCCCCCAGCCCCATCATTATGGAATCTTACTGAAAGTTCTAAATAGTAGTTCTGAATATAGAACTAAGTCACATGACCGCTCCTAGTTGCAAGCTAGTCTTAGAAATGTAGTTGTTTCATTGCACACACTGCCATCTGAAGTTGAATGAGATTTTGAATTAAACAAGAAGGGAAGAGGGGATATCAGTTGTCGGATATGCCCATGGCATGGCCAGTCTGAGCCGTCAGTGCCCTTCTGTGAGATCTGGTCTAAGACAGCGGGAGAGAGGGGAATCCATATTCCCTGTGGACCACGGGCTGGAGGGACTACCGTCCCACACGCAGCAGCACAGAGAGGGACACAAACCAGGGAAGGGGCAGAGTGTGGGCCCGAGGGAGGCTGCCCATGGAGAGCTCTCTCTGCGTCTCATTCTCCTGCTTCACTGTAACCCTTTCCCCTCCCTCAAGATGGAAAGGTCCTAGAGGGAAACTTCCCTCCAGCCCATCTGCCTGCTCCTATAGGTGCCCATCAGTGTTGGTCACTCAGTGATTGAACGCACAGCAAGTGTATTCAGGTTTGGCAAATGCAAAATATATCTCACCAGGATGTGATCAAGGGCTGTGGAGTCAGGCAGCTGGGTTGGACTCCTCCCCCTGCTTCCATTGCTCCATTGTGTGAAAGGAAAAATAACAATGAAAGTTCTCTCCAGGGAAATCCCACATGCCTGACACCTAGTGAGACCTCAGTAGCTGCTGGTCATTCATGTTATTATTGCTGTTACTGTGTGCCAGTGACTCTGAGATGCACTTTTCCTTTAACATTATAACAGCATTTGTACTATATGACATGTCATAATTAATTAGAAAGGGTTCCCCCCCCCCCTTAGTGAAAATCAATGCTGTCTGAGAGTCAATGGAATTGTTATCATCAAGAAAGGAAAAGAGAGAGTTTAGAGATTCGGGGCCTTGCAAGGGAAAAAAAAAAAGAAAAAAAAAAAAAGTCAACAACTTAAAAGATGCCGAACAGTGAGAGCTGAACTTGGGTTGGTCATTGAGTGACAAGCCTGGAAACAGCTTAGAAAAAAGAGGCAGAGAAAGGCCTAGTCTTCGCCACACCGTGTTTCAGAAAGAGTCAAGGTAGCCACCATTTGATTAAAAGAGAAGAAAGGAAGGAAACAAAGCAGGTCTGAGGCCAACGTCTTGGCAAGAACTCTGGGAAAGATTGTAACCATGTGGAACAGGCTAGAAGCAAATAGATCAGAAGCTGACTGTGTTTTTCTTTTAACCTGGATTGCCAAAGAAACCATGAACTTAAAAAATGATCGTTAAAATGGCATATTATTCAACCATGAAAAGAAATGGATTACTGATCTCTCCTATCATATGGATGAGCTTTGGAGACGTGAACTAAGTAAAAGAAGCCAGACACAAAAGATCCCACTCTCAATGATTCCATTTATATGAAATACCCAGAACAGGCGGGCCCACAGAGATCGTGGTCGCCAGGGACTGGAGGAAGCAGGAACAGGAGCAAGTCCTGGGTGGAGATCGCATTTCCTTTTGGAACTAGAAGTGATGGTGGGACAATGCTGTGATTGTACTAAATGCTACTAAATTATGCATTTTTATGTGGCTATTTTTATGTTATTTAAATTTCATCTCAATTTTTAAAAACGCTTTTACTATTCAACTATGGATCTCCAACTTGTCAGCAACAGGAAGTGGGCTGAAAATACTCTGTAGCACCCACTGAGGGCAGGTTCCCATCCATATGACATGCTGCCAGGGGCTCCAGGAAACAGTGGATGGAGAGGTCCTGCAAAGATGGTCCCATAGATGATGGGACCTCAAAACCTGGGGGAGAAGTTTCACTCTGTCTGCCTGGAAGGCTTCAGAGTTTCTGGACTGGAAACCCCTGGATGCCTCCCATATCCCGTCTTAGCACGGCCTAGTCCACTGAGGGAACCTGGGCTATGCGAAGCAGCTCATTTATCTTGTTGTTTTATTTTGTGTTTATAGGCCATGAGGACACTGCTAAGAGGCTGCCACGCCTCACCTGAAGATCCAGGGACGATCTACCAAATGCAGCTTAAATTATGCCCATGGCAACGACTGCTGGCTGCCTAACCCCATCTCTTGTCTCCTCCGCCCCCAGTAATGGAGAGCTTGATTTTCAGCTGGGCACAGGAAAATTCTTCCTAAAACAATCCTGCATTTGTTAGTTTCCCCATGTGCAACGGGTAAGCCACCACCTGCGGAGGGCAGGATGATGAGCTGGCAGGGGTCTAAGTTAGTCAAGATGGGCAGCTGCCATGTAACTATAGACTGCCTGCCTCTGGGTTTCGTTTACATGAGAGAACAAAACTTGTATTTGAGCCTCTATTATTGGAGGTTTCTATAATATACAATCAACTCTAATCATAACTGATATGTCGACCTTCATTCTGATCAACCGATGAGTCATTTGGGTACCAAAATGTAGAAGTCTGCAAAACAGCCCCAGTTCCACCATCATTTGGGATTTTATAAGCCNCGTTTACATGAGAGAACAAAACTTGTATTTGAGCCTCTATTATTGGAGGTTTCTATAATATACAATCAACTCTAATCATAACTGATATGTCGACCTTCATTCTGATCAACCGATGAGTCATTTGGGTACCAAAATGTAGAAGTCTGCAAAACAGCCCCAGTTCCACCATCATTTGGGATTTTATAAGCCTGTTCAGTTTCTTATAACTTTCAATCGTGACCCAGCGCACTGTTGCACAGCAGATCTCTAGAATGTATCTACTTTGTACAACTGAAATTTTATACCCACTGAATGTAACTCCTCATTTTGCCCTGTTCCCAACCCCTGAAAGCACCATTCTACTCTCTTGTATGAGTCTGACTCTGTTAGGTACCTTTCCTGGTGGCTCAGATGACAAGGAAACTGCCAGCAATGCAGGCGACCCAGGTTCAATCCTTGGGTGGGGAAGATCCCCTGGAGAAGGTAAGGGCAACCATTTCAGTCTTCTTGCCTGGAGAATCCCATGGACAGAGAAGCCTGATGGGCTACAGTCCACTGGGTCCCAAAGAGTTGGACATGACTTGAGTAACTAACACTTCACTTCATATAAGTTGAACCATTTGTCCTGTGACTGGCTTATTTCATTCAGCAGAGGGTTCTGCAGGTTCATTCTTGTTATCACAAACGGCAGGATTTTCTTCTTTTCTAAAGTTCAGTGATATTCCATGGCACGAATCTACCACATTTTCTTTATCCTTTCATCTGTGGATGGACATTTAGGTTGTTTCCACACCTTGGCTATTGTGGATAATGTTGCATGAATGCAGGCGTGCAAATATCTCCTTGAAATCCTGATTTCAATTATTTTGGATAAATGTCTAAAAGTAGGAGTGCTGGATCATACCGTAGTGCTTTTTTTCAATTTTAAGAGAGTAGATCTCACGATAAATATTCTTATCACAATTTCAATAAAGGAAGAAAGAAAGGAAAGAAGATCCTATTGTCTGCATCAAACAATACATAAATTAAATATGTTTTTTTAAAAGTTGACCAGGGCACTATCAGTTTTTAGCAAAATGATCTCATAATTTCATATTAGAAATTGCTAAAAGGAACTTGAACAGCGCAGGCAAGATGGTCATCCCTGACCACCCTGGACCCTGGAGTTTCTAGACAGATTTACAAAGCACATCTTTCTGTTCAATGTGTGCTTGGAAAAAGATTGAAAGATATGTTAATTTTACTCAGACCATTTCTTAACATGTCTCTAAGAGGAAATTCACTTCTAACACAGCTCATGGGAGTTTGATTTTGTTTTCATATTATTTTCATTTCATGGATGATTTTATCTACTGATTACCCAACTGACAAGAGCTCCTACCAGTTTCTGTTCAGCATTTATCTTGTTAAGGGTGAGAGAATACTATCAAAAAACCGAAATCCAACCAAGTAAATGTGAAGATCTAATTGGCTTTCATAGGCAATTCATAAACTGAGCAGCGTCCCTTCTGTTGCTACTGCAGCTGCTAAGTCACTTNGGCACGTGCCAAGCATGTGGTAAGCACACTTGAGGTTGCAAAGAGCCTGTGGACCTGGACGAGGGGAGATACCAGGCACGATGCACTGACCCCAGCCGAAGAGACCCCAGCTGAATCCCTGCTGTCTGATTTGACTTCTCTGAAATAAAACAAGGGAAGCCAGTGTGGAAACAGAGCTGGCAGCTGTGTGAGAGGCAATGAGGGCTCATTCCTTGCCATCCAGTGCAGACAAGGCTCTCAGGTTCGTTCGTCCAATTTTCCATTTTATTACCCAAGATGTTTAAATGGTGGCTTGTGGCAAACTGTAAAACTCAGAGTGTGCTTTAGTCTAGAGCAAGTCTATGTATTGGGATTAACATGTGCACACTACTATATACAAAACTGATAGCTACTCAGGCTTTCCCAGTGACCAAGACTCTGCATTTCCAATGCAGGGGGCCTGGGTTCTATTCCCTTTCAAGGAACTAGATTCCACATGTCACAACTACATGTAGCCACATGAAAATCATGCTGCAATAAAGATCGAAGACCCCATGTACTGCAACTAAGATCCAGGCAGCCATATAAATAATACATATTTAAATAAATAAAAGTTTGAAAGAGTAGATATATGTATATGATGTATAACCGACTCACTTTGTTGTACACCTGAAACTAACACGATCCTGTAAATCATCTATACTCCAAAATAGATAAATAAATAAATAAAACAAGTTTATGTAAATCTTTGTGCCTACATGTGATTGTTTGCAAAATCCCTCTTTTATATTTCAGGGGTTAGGGGAAGGGATTTTGCAAAATAGAGATGGTGTGTTGGTTTCTGGGTGGCTCTGGGCACAGAAGATGAGCAGGAAGGAGGCTGCGTAGCAGAGGCAGGGGAGTAGGCGCTGGCTCCATGGCTGGCTCCAGTCCCCCCTCTCCAAGAAAGACCCACTGAACGCCTATGATCAGGATCCACAGTATTTCTTTGCCATGGGGACGTCATCCCCTAAAGAGCTATTCGCATGGCAAGGACAATATTTCTTAATCTGCTCTTAATCTGAATCCAGTTTTCAATTCAGAGAAAAATCTCTCCAGGCTTTTCACTGTTGCTCCTGTTTGGTACCTCAGTCGTGTCCAACTCTTTTGCGACCCCAGGGACTGCAGCCCTCCAGCCTCCTCTACCCATGGGATTTTCAGACCAGAGTACTAGAGTGCGTTGCCATTTCCTTCTCCAAGGAAATTTTTAATATGATTTGGTAAAATGCGTTAAGTAAGTGAATGGTTGGCTCTGGGTCTTGCAGAGAGCTCATAGGACATTCTATACAGCAAGGATCCTGGAGGCTTTTTACTGGTATTTATTTTGGCAGCAATTTGTGTCCCTCCACCCCCAACGCCCTCCTCATTCTCCCCATGCCAGTGCCTCCCTGCCCCCACACCTCTGCAAATAGTTCCTCATTGGTCTGCAGCACAGGGCTCTCATGCCTGGCACAGCAACAGTCCCCTGAATTTCTTTGAAAGAATTTGATCTTAAGCAGCAACATCCTGGAAACATAACTGGATTTTACTACTGGCCTCAGAAGAGAAATGCAGTCGATCAAATTACTCAAGGAAATAGTTAACACTGAGAGATAATCTCTTACATTAACCTTCTGGTGGAAGACAGAAATATACTGGGAGAGCCAGGCTTGCTTTTCTATCATCACTCCGCTAATCCCCTTACAGGCTCAAAAGACAAAAGGAACACTCAGTCCCACAGTGACCTAATTTCCGGCAGCTCTGATCACGGTCCATTCCCATCCTCATCCTCCTGGAGCCCTAAGCAGAAAAGCCACACCAGCCAGAAGGACAGTCCCTCTCCTCAGGTCTATTAGCCTGTTTACAGGACAGTGTCATTCCCCAGCCAGCAAAAGGAAATCTTCCCACGCTCCCCACACACCAAGGTTCTTCCACTGCAAAAGCCAAATGCTTCCTTCAAAAGCCGTGCCCCCGTTCTCACGGCTCCTCCAGGCCGAGATGGTGTGCCTGGGAAAATGTCCATCCCCATTGACAGAGGGAGATGGGGAAAGCCCATGGGAGAACCAGCCAGGGAAAAAAATATATATATGGTTAAAACACACACACATATATTGGTTATTTGGGAGGGTGTTTTTTAATTTTCACATACCTAAAAAATTTTCCTGTTCTTCTATTGAGTTGTAGTTTCATTCCAGTGTGATCAGAAAGGGTACTTTCTACAATTAGGATCTTCTAAAATTTGTTGAGCCTTGTTTTGTTGTCTACCATGTGGTCTGTCTTAGAGGACGTGTGCACTTGGAAGGAATGCATGTTCTGCTGTTTTTGGTGGACTGTTCTGTACATGTCTGTGGGGTCCAATCAATCTACAGTACTATTCAAATCCTTTCTGTCCTTGTTAATATTCATTCTGGTTGCCCATTTATTATGGAAAGTGGGGTATTAAAATCTCTTTCTATTGTATTAAACACACACACACACAAAAGCCAGAAAATAGTAAGTGTTGGCAAGGGTATGGAGAAGTTGGAACCCTTGTGTTCTATTGGTAGGCATGTAAACTGCGGCGATGACTATGGAGAAAAAAATTAAAATAGAGCTATCATATAATCCAGATATTCCACTTCTGGATATAGCCAAAAGAATTGAAAGCAGGGTTCAAAGAGATCTTTGTACTCGCATATTTGCAGTCAATTCCCAATAGCTAAAAAGAAACAGAAGCAACCAATGTCCAAGACAGATGAATGGATAAACAAAAAGTGGTCTATATATATACATAATGGGATACCATTCAGCCTCAAAAAAGAAACAAAATCCTGACCCATGCTGCAATGTGGGGGAACCTTGAGGACATTATGCTAAGTGAAAGGAACAGGACACAAAAGGATAAATCCTGTATGATTCCATTTATATACAGCACGTAGAGTAATCAAAACCACAGAGGTAGAACATACAACCATACAAATTCATAGAAGTAGAACATACAACCGTGATTGGGAATGAGGAGATATTGCTCAGTAGGCACAGAGTTTCAATTCGGGATGATGCAAAGAGCTACAGACAGACAATGCTGCTGGTAGCACAATATTGGAGAAGGACATGGCAGCCCACTCCAGTGCTCTTGCCTGGAGAATCCCAGGGACGGGGGAGTCTGGCGGGCTACTGTCTATGGGGTCACACAGAGTCGGACACGACTGAAGCGACTTAGCAGCGGCAGCAGCAGCACAATATTAAGAGTGCATTTAGTGCCACTGAGCTAATACACTTAAAAATGATTAAGATGGTAAGATTATCGTTATATGTATGTGTGTGTGTGTGTGTGTGTGTGTGTGTGCTCAATCATGTCCAACTCTTAGCGATGCCATGGACTGTAGCCCACCAGACTCCTCTATCCATGGGATTCTCCAGGCAAGAATACTGGAGTGGGTTGCCATTTCCTTCTCCAGAGGATCTTCCCGACCCAGGGATGAAACCCACGTCTTCCATGTCTCCTGTATTGCAGACTGATTCTTTACTACTGCACCACGTGGGAAGTCCTTTATATGTATTTTTACCACAATTTAAAATTTTTTCATTAAAAAAAAGATTTTTTAAAAATACAGATAAGCAACAAGGATTTACTGTATAGCACAGGGGACTATATTCAATTTCTTATAATAACTTATAATAGGAAATTCACATATAAATGTACATATCGTGTTTCAGTGTATACCTGCACTGTGGACTAAGGGTTTGCAGGAAAGCCATCCTCCAGGGCAGGAGCTAGGTGTCTTTACTCAAGACCAAGGAACTTCATTCCCTCATGCGCACCCTTTTCTGTCTCTCCCATTTCCTTCTCCTAATATCTTTGTCACTTAGCGATCCTCTCTGTGGTAACCAAACCTCCATTCCAGCATCTCTTTCTCTAAGGCCAAGTTAGTTTGCATGGGTACCATGCAATGGATACCATGAAGGGTGTCTGCAAATCGAGAAAATGACATATCCACCACGGCCACCATCCACAGGGCGGCATCCCCATCCGCTATGCTTTCACTTGGTCCCCCTGCCCCAGGGGACCAGGACTGACATGGACTGATGGTCTCCCTACCCTTCCTATGCCTCCTCCTTCAAATCTCTCTCTGAGTCACAAGATTCTCTTGAATCTTCCCATAAACACTCTCTCGTTCTTATGTGACCCTCAATTTTCTGCATTTCCTCTTTTTTGTGCTACTAAAAAAGCCTAACAATATCTGACCGCGCCCTCCGCCCCGCCTTTCTGCAGGCAAGGGTACCCATCATGCCAAATGACAGCGCTTCATGTAATTTTTACAACTTCACAGGCTGAACCTTTTCCCATGGCTGCAGCGAAAGACCAAGGCTATAACCCCAAGGACCAACATTACGATGACATTTTACGACCTCAGAGTCTCTCTCATTTGGGGATTATGAATTAGTGTTTCTATCGTTAAAAGCCACCTTGAGGATATGGGGATAAGAGCAAACCGATTCGTTTTATGTGAGCAGCTAAACCTGAGCTGCAAGCATAACCAATATGGTACAGCTGACACACCAGTCCCACTCTTGGCACCGATGGTCTGTGTGGCCCTGAGTGAGTCACTCCCCCATCTGACCCTCCCTCGCAGGATATGAACATTCAGCAAGATGACAGTGATTTATTACCTGCCTGTAACGTGGTAGGTACCACGGGGAGTGGGGAGGGCATGTGGATCTCAGAAAATCCACTGCAGTTTCAAAGGCAGGTGATTTCTGACGGGCAAGTGCAATAGGTCTTAAACTAACCCAGAGAAAACACGGCCCCCCATCCTGCCAGGACCCACATCCTTGCTGGCGTTTGGAGTGTAAACCCAGAGATAGAGAGCCTGCAAGAGATGGAGAATCCTCTCCTTGCCATTTTAACAATCACGAAGAGTTTGGGGCTTATCCAACAAGAAAAGCAGGGACAGAACACAGACTCCCTTCCACAGAAACCATGTGTGAAACTCGAGGCTCTGACAGCTGATAGGAGGAGGTGAGTCTCTGATGAGAGGCCAGTGGAGAGTCATTAAAGCCAGATGAGGGGAGATGAAGAAGAAAACCAGAAATGCAAACTCAGCCAATGGCAGAGTCAGAGGGACCCAGAACTGGGCAATGTGACCTTTGATGTAAGGGCAGAACCTTTGATGTAAGGGCAGAAGTCAGAGGAGCCTCTCTAGGTAAGTAGTGGCATCTTTATGAATAAAAACATTGCTGGGAAAACTCAGATCCTGTGTCTTAGCTCCAGTCTCTCTGGTGGGTCCTTGAGATGGAAATTCCAACCTGTTCGGTCTGGGAAATTGATGCAAGTGTGTTTCAACACAAAAGCTCAGAATTAAGCAGAGAAATGAGAAAGTATTAATAAATAAAACTCCTAAGTGAACCATGCTAATTTTAAGCAGTGTGTTCTTCAATCTTAAAAGGTTTGTACTATTTAAGAAATTTTAACAAATCCAACAGATTAGCCATAGAAGATATAATTATTTGATGTTTAAAAAATCTAGATATAAGTTAAAAGGTCCATGGGGTCACAAAGAGTCAGACATGACTGAGTGACTTCACTTTCAAACGGGGCTTGGCCTTCCAATGCAGAGGAAGCAGGGTCAGGTGCTAAGATCCTACTTGCCTTGCAGTTTCCAAAAACCATAACATAAAACAGAAACAGTATTGTAAAAACTTTAATAATGACTCAAAAAATCTTTTAAAAGTATTTAGGGGTGTAATTCTTGGTTGTGAAGCTATATTAGTAAAATAGAATAATAAAGTTTGTAAGGAATTTGTAAATAATAGAATTTGGGATGTATAATAATTCTAGAATTCATTTTGAAATCCCATGCCATTATACCTGGCTTCTCTAGGCATACTTGCCCCCTTCAAGGCAGCATCCTCACCCACACCGTCACCACCAGTGGCTGAGAGAGTCTATAAGCAAAAGTTGGGGCTGGGGTAGAAATAAAAAATGAAAGAATGAGGAATGAAGAATATATTCTAGGCAAGGGGAGTCCAAGAGTGAAGAAGATGGGTCCAGAAAGCAGAATGGGGAAGACAGAGTCAGACTCCTCTCATGAATGTCAGTGGCTTCAGCTGAGCGACCTTTAGTTCAGTTAGACTGAACTGGAATGATTTCAACTCGGGAGGAGCTGAGCGGGAGATAGAGGAACAAGATGGAATTAGGATACAGGACCTTGACCATCAGATTAAGATTTATTTCCGATCCAGGTTATTTAGGGCCAGGTGGCCAATTAGCAACTCTGTTACCAGGTGAGAAGCAGGCAGCCTCTGCAAGCTGTCCAGGGGGAGGAGAGCTATAAGGAAGTGCACCTGTTATTTAGCTATTTTATGTTTTAATATTTATTAATTTTCATTTCTTCAGCTGTGCCAGGTCATAGTTGCAGCATGCAGGATCTTTTTGTTTGGGCATGTGGGATCTAGTTCCCTTCCCTGCACTGGGATCACAGAGTCTTAGCCACTGGGCCACTGTGGAAGTCTCTGTTCATCTGTTTTAAACATAGCAGCATAGCACAGGGACCTCTGCTCAATACTCTAATATCTGAATGGGAAAATAATTTGAAAAAGAATAGATAAATGTATATGTGTAACCGAATCCCTTTGCTGTACCCCTGAAACTGCTGCTGCTGCTGCTAAGTTGCTTCAGTCGTGTCTGACTCTGTGCGACCCCCAAGACGGCAGCCCACCAGGCTCCTCTGTCCCTGGGATTCTCCAGGCAAGAACACTGGAGTGGGGTGCCATNTCCCCTGCCCCCAACCTGATGAGGCTGGACCAGACTTCCTCCGCAACCATGCAGTGTGCTTCCCAGGGCACGGCGTGATCGGAAACCTGACTGGATCCCCACAAGGCGGTTTCTTACCTGGCCCTATAGCACAGATGACACACCCATGCAATGTCATAGAAACAGCAAAGCGAAGCATGGATCGAAGCTGCAGCGCAGTCCCTTCTCGGTGGTGAACAAGGAAGGTTCTCAGGCTTCTCCTCCCAGTGCCCGAGACTGAGGGCCCCGTGAAGAACATCTGGGCGCAAGGCATCTGGATGCAGAGTGAGCGCCTGGGAGCCAAGGCTGGGGGTAAATGGGGATGAAGCCATCGTGTGTGGCCGGATGTGGAGGCCAGTGGCAGGGAACGTGAAGAGAGAGGGTCTGAGACTGACGGTCGCACTGACTTCACGCTAATGGGCACAGCACATTTTATGAAAACTTAAGGCAATCAAGGATTTCCCTGCGGCCCAGATGATTAAGAATCTGCCTGCATTGTAGGACGCTCGGGTTCAATCCCTGGGTCAGGAAGATCCCCTGGAGAAAGGATTGACTACCCACTCCAATTCTTGCCTGGAGAATTCGATGGACAGAGGAACCTGGCAGGCTGCAGTCCCTGTGGTTGCAAAGAGTCAGACACAACTGAGTGACCAACACTTGTCCCTTGTAAGACAAGCTAGCGATGTGTGGATAAATCTAAGAAGGAGAATGAATCCTCGGAATGAATGGCTCTTATTCTATTTTTTTAGTATTTATTTATTTATCTGGCTGCACCAGATCCTAGCTGTATCATGTGGGATCTTTAGCCGAGGCATGCAAACTCTTAGTTGTAACATATAGGACCCAGGTCCCTGACCAGGAATGGACCCAGGCCCCTTGCATTGGGAACATGGAGTCCCCACCACTGGACCATCAGGGAAGTTCAGAACTAATGGCCTTTATATCCTGGAGTCATTGATGTAAAAATTCAGAATAGCAGGATAGGATTAAAAAAATTTTTTTTCTGGATTTTGCTGGGAGGGGGATTGTTTGGTTATTTTTTATGAAATAAGAAAAGTAGTTGACGTGTAGGCAATTACCAGAACTGAAGGCAGTGTGTAGCTCAGCTCCAAACATTCTGCTAAAATACCCTTTCTTAGAGAGATCATTCCGCCTATGGACTCAGCCCCACATCCAGTCACATCTCACTAGCTCCTGGCTGCAAATTCCCACTTTGTCTGCAAACTGTCCTCCTCTCCAGAGAAGAGCTTAGTGAAGGAAGAGGTAAGGAACTGATGTCACCAAGGGCCCCCGAATTATACATAGAATGCCAAACAAGCCTTAAAATACTCAGTCCCTAACCATGTTTATTTTAGAAAATCACCAAATTAGGGGTCTGAAGATTGATAAAAATATTCTCTGAATGGAGTGGGGAAAAGTGTCCTCTGCCTGCCTGGTAAAGAGAGAGATTCTCAGTTTCTCAAACTACCATAGGTGTTCAGATCTCCTGAGGATTCTGAAGGTCTGGAGGGAAGCCCAGGAGGCTGCATTTCTTAAAAGCTCCTGGGGGATGAGATTGTTGTTGTAATGACCACACTTTGAGTAGCTAGGGTCTCAGTTCAGGTCAGTCGCTCAGTCATATCCAACTCTTTGCCACCCCATGGACTGCAGCACCCCAGGCCACCCGGTCCATCACCAACTCCCAGAATTTACCCAAACTCACCCATCGAGTCGATGATGCCATCCAACCATCTCATCCTCTGTTGTCCCCTTCTCCTCCTGCCTTCAATCTTTCCCAGCATCAGGATCTTTTCAAATGAGTCAGTTTTTCACATCAAGTGGCCCAAGTATTGTATTTCAGCTTCAGCATCAGTCCTTCCAATGAATATTCAGGGCTGATTTCCTTTAGGATGAACTGGTTGAATCTCCTTACAGTCCAAGAGACTTGCAAGAGTCTTCTCCAACACCACAGTTCAAAAACATCAATTCTTTGGCGCTCAGCTTTCTTTATAGTCCAACTCTCATATCCGTGCATGACCACTGGAAAAACCATAGCCTTGACTAGACAGACCTTTGTTGGCAAAGTGATGTCTCTGCTTTTTAATATGCTATCTAGGTTGGTCATAACTTTTCTTCCAAGGAGCAAGCGTCTTTTAATTTGATGACTGCAGTCACCATCTGCAGTGATTTTGGAGCCCCAAGAAATAAAGTCAGCCAGTGTCCACTGTTTCTCCGTCTATTTGACAAGAAGTGATGGGACGAGATACCGTGATCATAGTTTTCTGAATGTTGAGTTTTAAGCCGACTTTTTCACTCTCCTCTTTCACTTTCATCAAAAGGCTCTTTAGTTCCTCTTCACTTTCTG
>SJYA01001555.1:45256-101581 GCA_006410615.1 Neotragus moschatus | reverse complement strand
TTGTTGGCAAAGTGATGTCTCTGCTTTTTAATATGCTATCTAGGTTGGTCATAACTTTTCTTCCAAGGAGCAAGCGTCTTTTAATTTGATGACTGCAGTCACCATCTGCAGTGATTTTGGAGCCCCAAGAAATAAAGTCAGCCAGTGTCCACTGTTTCTCCGTCTATTTGACAAGAAGTGATGGGACGAGATACCGTGATCATAGTTTTCTGAATGTTGAGTTTTAAGCCGACTTTTTCACTCTCCTCTTTCACTTTCATCAAAAGGCTCTTTAGTTCCTCTTCACTTTCTGCCATAAAAGTGGTGTCATCTGCATATCTGAGGTTATCCATATTCCTCCCGGCAATCTTGATTCCAGGTTGTGCTTCCTCCAGCCCAGCGTTTCTCATGATATACTCTGCATATAAGTTAAATAAGCAGGGTAACAATATGCAGCTTCGACGTACTCCTCTAGCTAGGGTCTAGAGGAGTTCAAAGACCAATCAGATGTTACAGGTGTTGGCGACGCGTCTCTAATCTGGGACCTGAGGCTTGCAGAGAAACGATGGCACCTGCAGGGCTCTGCCCCGTCCTGAAATTGTCAAGGGTTACACAGACCCACAGACACAGACACACACACCCACATTCTTGCTCACACACATGAAGGCATCCACTCAAAACCTATGCTACAAATTTTTATTCACACCCTACAGCACATGGGTCACACATTCAACCTGGAAGTTTGAACATTAATTCTTGAAGTTTCTTTTTGAGTCTCAATCACAGGAGGAACTTCTGAAAGCAAACGTCCAAAATACACTCTGATATCCAGGCATTGGTGTGGAGTCTTTTAATATCATTAACCTCAGCAGATAGGTGTTGGAGTTTTTAACTGATATTAACATGCCACATGGCGCTCAAGTGTTCACAGACTGAGAGCCCCCCACATGACTGTGACTATCTCATTCTTCATAAATCAGACAGCTTTTGACTGCCAGCAATGTGAAGTGTTTGAGACACCATAGAAGGAAGGAGATTCAAGGACATTAAGTATGGGCCAGGTCCCAACACGTCTTCCTCTAGTCATTCCATGGTTAACCACCACCTTGAATTACTTTGGAACTTACAGGGAGGGGCTGGCCTCACTGTTCCCCATCACATAATTGTGGCACATAATCTTCAAGCTGAAATGACCTCCCATGAAAACATGATTTATAAGTAAGGAAAGTGAGTAGCACTGTTTGAATATCTGTTTGGTTTAGAATTTTTGTTATGATTTTTTTAAATCAAACAATTCAGCCATACTCAGAAAGAAACAAAGGCACATATGGCTGAACAGGAGCGCTCATCAGAGAAACACAGGGTTGGTGCAAACTCACGCTAAGCCTGGGACTCCATCACTAGGCTGTAATGAGGCCACAGCCTCATAGCCAGTGCCTCCCAAGTATACAGCACGGTGCCCTCTTGGACCAACGTGGGCTCAGGTTTCAAAGTTTCCATTTAAGACCTGTCTGATCTTGTGCTAGTGTCTTGACCTTGCTTAGCATCTTTACTTCCTTGTGTTAGTCACTCAGTAGTGATCGACTCTGCCACTCCATGGTCTGTAGCCAGCCTCCTCCGTCCACGGAATTCTCTAGGCAAGAATACTTCAGCAGGTTGCCATTCCCTTCTCCAGGGCATCTTNCTGTCTGATCTTGTGCTAGTGTCTTGACCTTGCTTAGCATCTTTACTTCCTTGTGTTAGTCACTCAGTAGTGATCGACTCTGCCACTCCATGGTCTGTAGCCAGCCTCCTCCGTCCACGGAATTCTCTAGGCAAGAATACTTCAGCAGGTTGCCATTCCCTTCTCCAGGGCATCTTTCCAATCCAGGAATAAAATCCTCGTCTCTAGCACTGCAGGCAGTTTCTTTACCATCTGAGCCACCAGGAAAGGTCATCTACTTTCTTGAGTCACCGTTAAGATGAAATGAAATATTGTGCATATGAAACCAGCACATTTCAAGCTCCCCACCCCCTACTTGATCGTGAATGCTGCTGCTGCAAATGAACCTTTCTGCCCCTCAAGAATGTTTACCTGTTTGCCAGTTAACACTCTCCTCTGAAGCCTGTCCTTCCAAGAGAAGGAAAATGTCCCACCCCGCAGCTCTTTCTGATTCTACTCCTAGCCTTCTTTTTCACCCAGGTGGAGGAGATTAATTTCATTACCCAACATTACATCCATGACATTATTTTATCTGCTTTTTTCCTTTATGGTGCTTTTGGTGTCTGCATTAAGGAATCTTGGCCTTTGCCATCATGAAGATGGTCTCCTCTGATTTCTTCTCAAGGTTGACTTGTTTAGCTTTTCACATTTAAACCTCTCTTCTGTCTGGAACTACTTTTTAGCATCATTACTTTAATTATTTATTAACTTGGTGTTTAAATGGAATATGAATAGTCATTGTGGAGTATTTGTCATAAGTCTATGTTTTTTAATGAGAAATCAGGAATTTAGAAAGTATTGTATTTTGGGGTGGAAAAAATTATAAACCCTAAGGTTGCAAGATTGTTCTATTGTAACTTTAGGATAATCAGAATTTCAGAAAACAATTTACCATTTTATGAGGACAAATAAAAATCAAGAACTTTCCTGGTGGTCCCATGGTTAAGTATCTGCCTTCCAGACCAAGGGTGGTAGATTCCATCCCTGGTTAGGGAACTAAGANCATGATGTACTCTGCATATAAGTTAAATAAGCAGGGTGACCATATACAGCCTTGACATACTCCGTTTCCTATTTGGAATATACTCCAATATATTCCAAGCATATGGATTTATATAAAATATTTGTACTTGTTAGTTGTGCCATATTCATTTTATTTATTTGTACATGTTTATGTAGTTATCAATATCACATAAAATACATTTATATTGATGTGCCCATTAATATATATGATTTGCCTGGGTGAAATTGGGGAAATTCCAAAAAGAACCCGGTCTAACCACCAGATGAAGATTGCTTGGAGGATAGGTTAACTGATACCATTCTTGTGTAATATCAAGCCTCACTCTTTACCTCTGAGAATGATCAGTGTTACAAAGTGGTGTCTTTTCGGTCACAGATGTGACTCCCTGAGCCAAGAAATGCAGCACGGTCTTTGTCTAGTGTGGAGACCCTGGCGTTCACAGTGTGGCATCCTGAGTCAGAGCCAGAATGCCAGAGACTGATTTAGACAGATGTGGCGGAAAGCAGCTCCTCCCACGGGGAACTGACTGCAGATGCTGGCTTTCCAGGTGGCCAAGCCCTGAGCAAGTAGTTTATTTATCCTTCTCTGGAATATGAAAATAAATAAAACCGACAGTCTTATGCTGTCCTTCTTACAGCATCACAGATCACTTTTTATTCCCAGCAATAAGAGAGATTATCAGTGATCCTGGCAGGTTCACATTAAAGAAAAAAGAAACACTACCTGAGAGAAGAATCTAGCCAAAGGAATCTGAGTTCCCATATTATAAAGATTTGAGAAAGAGTAAGAGGCAGGTAGGTAGCTGGAGCAAGCACTACTTGTAATGGATCTGAATTCCAGCCTGCTCGAAATGAATAGAGCTGTTTGGTTGGTTTGAAATCTCTTTAATAATTTGCCTTTAATACTGCCTAGATGAATGACCAACTTAAGTATACATCCTCCTGGCCTGTGGATATCTGAAAGGACCCATGTTTCCCCCCAAGTCACTTGAACCAAAGCCCTTGGGTAAGATTCATGACTGAGCATGCTGTCCCACTCCTGGGTCCTGAACCTGATGATTTTTGAGCTGGAAGACTTTCTTCCAAGACAGATTACTAAGAACTCCATCAAGGACACAGGGATGTCAGCAGGCGACAAGCTGGCTGCATGACTCAGGAACGAGTGAAGAACACGTGGAGGCTACAGAGCTCTGTGTAGCTCTGCTGTTCAGACCCATGTTGCAAACGGTAACTGAATACCAAGCTTTCTTTTGTTATAATGGATTCTAAGCCAGTCCACCTCCTAACCCCTTACCTGTATGATGTGCTTCTTCTAACTCCAAGTTAAGAATAACAGAACTGAGACCTCAGCTCAAGGGAGAATGTTCACCTTCTGGGCACAGCTGTCACCACTGGGTGCTCCAAGTTGTCAGTCAAAAGTCAGAAAGGAAAAAGAGTTGATCCACTGGCCCCCTTTGATATCGCGTTTCAGGTTTCTAGCATCACCTTTCTCTGCTGACTTTTACAGGTATCGTCTAGCCCAGAGGGAGCCACACCAATGAAGCCAACCCCTAGCAAGACAAAGGAGCTCTGGGAACTGCCTCTCATGTTCTTGATGGGGTTTTTTTTGTTTGTTTTAATGAAATCACATCAAAGGTAGAATGAGCTCTACCACACCTGCATGCTCTTTGCCTTGTGCCAGTGTAAAGACCCCACTCTGCCCTGCAAGCCTTTAATATCCTTAAGGACCCCAATGCTCATCAACAAAGATATGAGCACCCTTTTCTCTTCTGTGATGGGTCCCTTAACAGCAGAAAGTGCCACAGGTGGACTCAGCATGCAAGTTCTTTTCTGTCTAACTTAAGAAAGATTCGGTTAATTCTCAGTGTTATTCCATGATCTGCCCAAATCAAAACTTTATCTTAACTTTGATTAAAGAAAGTGACATAAAAGATGTATAGTAGGGACTTCCCTGGTGGTCCAGTGGTTCAGAATCCACCTGCCAGTCCAGGGAACTCAGGTTGGATCCCTAGTCCCGGGAGATCCCACATGCCACAGGGCAATTAAGCCTGTGCACCAGAGCTACCGTGCCCACGTGCTGCAACTACTGAAGCCCGAGCGCCCTGGGCCAATGCTCTATAACAAGAGAAGACGCTGCAACGAGAAGCCCATGCACCACAACCAGAGAGTAAGCCCAGTTCGCTGCAACTATACGAAGCCCGTGTGCACCAACAAAGACCTAGGGCAGCTAAAGTAAATAAAAAGATGTATCGCAAATAAGATGGAAACTGCCATAATGACTAATACTGTGGCCAAAACTCTTCCAACTAGGGTAGAAAATTTGATTTTTGTTTGGTTGGAGGGGAGGCAACAATATGCCAGAAATGAGAGAGTGGAAGAGTTGGGTGCAATATTCCAGCTCTTATGGCTTCAGCAATGCAAAATAGCATCAGTGCAAGTCACCAAAGAGCACATATACCAAGAACGCAAGTAGCAGTCTACTGAGTATGAGGGCACGGAGAGGACAGAGGGCTGCCTTTCATGACCACTTTGCTCCTCGTGGCCAGACAACCTGAGCTGCCTTCTTTATCTTTCTGACCCTTTGCTAAGTCACAACACAAAGAACAAAGGGAGAAATATCAGCATCCCATTTTCCAAATGTCAGTCACCTGACATTTGATTGTGGTTGTGCTGATTTTTTTGCCCTTGGCAAAATCTTGTCCTTCCCACGGTGCAGCTGAAATAGTAGGTTGTATCAATCGCTGTTGAAAACACCACCAGTTTAATGTCAGACTCAAAGGAAATAAAAATTGCTGACACTCTGTTTTGCAAGGACAGATTAATTTGCCCCAGAAACGACATGTTTGCCACCGATCTCATTAAAAGTACTCTGAGATTATCAGGAAAAATTAATACAAGCTCTTGGTTATCAGGTACACTGTTTCAGCTCACAAAGGCAAGTCCTGGTTGTCAGTTCTCTGCTGGGGGCAAGGACAGGCATTAACAAAGAAAGTCACATTCAATTAGAAACCATCACCCGGGCTGGTATTTGCAGTTACTCTGCACAGATCAGCTTGAAGGACAAACTCACTGCTGCTTTTGGGCTTGAATTTGAAAGCAAGGGCACTTTGGGCAACAAGGGGCATCCAGTCCTTCCTCCAGTGCACTGAGGGGAAGAACAGCTTGCCTGGAGATTTGGAGAAAGAGGCTCCATGGCACTAAGCATGCTCGGGACACGTAGGATGAGTAATTATTTTTAAGGTGCCTTACCAAACTCTTTTACAGAAGGTTGGACTGGTTGAAACTGCAAGGTGCCAGCGTCACCTCCCTGGTGCCCCTGGGATTCTTAGAACCTCTCTGGAAACTGGCTCAAGGGCTCCCATGCATGGCTCTTTGGCAGGGCAGACACCATGGAGCACTCATTTAAGGCTCAGGAAGCCCATTGAGAAATGCATACTGATGGCTCCTGCATGTCTTCTGGAAATTAACAAATTCTCACTGAGCTATAGCTATGCACCTGGCCCCACTCTAGGCACCGGGAGTGAGTTAGCCAAGACAGCAAAGCAAGAGGGGTCATGTTTAGTAAAGTTTCGTAACAGAACCAATTGCATTTGGCTTCCAACCTTCACAAACTGGTCATCTGGGCTGAGGTTCATCTGAGTTACGTTCATCCAAGGCTTTTCAGGATAAGCCCATTCTCCAGGTGTTCTTCCTGCCCCCACCCCGGCCCCATCGACCAAGACTCAGGCACAACACCAGGAGAAAGTGGCCTGTCACACTATCGGTGCCGGCCTCAGAGCCCGTGTGTCTGTGGCCCTCCCAGCTGAGAGTGGGCTTTCTCCCATGAATCTGAGGATGTCACCTCTTTTCCTTTGGATTTCATCCCAAAGTCACCTTCTCCCAGTGAGGACTTCCCCGACACCCCCTCACAAAATATGCCTTTCTCCCAATTTGACTTGTTCACCTCTTTCTTGCTTTACTTTTCATCCATGGCCTTCGTTGTCTATACATACTGTGTGTGTGTGTGTGTGTGTGTGTGTGTGTGTGTATGTGTGAGTGTGTATGTGTGTGTGTGTGTATGTGTGTGTGTGTGTATGTGTATATGTGTGTGTGTGTGTGTGTGTGCGTGCGTGCGTGCGTGCTCTGCCACGTTAGACTCTGCAATCTCATGGGCTATAGCCCTCCAGGCTCTTCTGTCTATGGGATTTTTCAGGCAAAAATAAAGGAGTGGGTTGCATTTCCTTCTTCAGGGGATCTTCCTGAACCAGGGATCGAACCCACATCTCTTGGGTCTCCCATATTGGGAGACAGATTCTTTACCACTGAGCCACCGGGGTATTATCATCCTATGCGTTCCTGCTCCCTCACTGGCCACTCTCAAGGGCAGGGACCTCAGTCTGTGCCTGGAAGAGCTGCCTGCACACAGTAGGTGCTCCGGTGACATTGGCTGGGTAGAGTGCATGTGTGTGCTGAAGGAATGGATGAAAGCCTTTAGTATTTCCAGTGACTTTTCAACTTGGCCTTCCCTCTATTTGACAGTGGCAGTTTCTTATCACAAGCCTACAGAGCAGATGTTTCTCTTTCCTGCTCAGTTTGATAAAAATGACAAAAGCAAAATGCAATGGGCCCTCCTAAAACTGCACCAAGATGGCTAGGAGGACCTTCTTGATACTGCCTTTGGTGGCCTGGAGGTAGCGTTGTCATGAAGGGTTCCTCAGCCAGTTCATGAAAGGACAAATTTAAGTCCCTGTTATAGGCCCCGTTATATTGATGACCAAGATTGTCCATGGTTATTCATTTTAAAAGTTATGTGTATTCTAAAGACGTATATAAAAGTCCAGGAAGGTCTCCATCTGACTAAGCCTTGGTTAGAGTTGGCCTGTTGACTGGTCACTCCTTCTTTTGTCTTGGCAGCACCATTAGCATGCAGAACTTCTTGGACTAGGGGTCAGATCCTCGCCCACCACAGTGAAAGCATGGACACTGGACTGCCAGGGAAGTCTGGGCTCCTCACCTTGATAGAACCTCATCTCCTTCACAGAGGGCAGGGGAGACAGAATCCGTCACACCATACCCACCACAGTATTTTTCTTACAATTGGTGAATTCATTATGATTTTATGTGTGGGTCTGTCGCAGAGCCGGCTTCTCTAGTTGGGGTGCACGGGCTTGGTTGTGATGGGTGGGATCTTAGTTCCTCAACTAGGGATTGAACCCAGCACACACACCCCCCACAATTTGGGAGTGTAGAGTCCTAGCGACTGAACCACCAGGGAAGTCCCCCTCCATAGAATCTTGCACACGACTTTGCTGTAGCATATAAATAGATATGAAGTAATATAATATATTTATAAGTAACATAAATATGTAAGAAGGTCAAACCAGTCAATCTTAAAGGAAGTCAAGCCTGAATACTCTTTGGAAGGACTGATGCTGAAGCTCCAATACCTTAGCCACTTGATGCGAACAGCTGACAGATTTGAAAAGACCCTGATGCTGGGAAAGATTGAGGGCAGGAGGAGAAGGGGGTGACAGAGGATGAGATGGCTGGATGGCATCACCGACTCAATGGACTTGAGTTTGAGCAAACTCAGGGAGATGGTGAAGGACAGGGAAGCCTGGCATGCGCCAGGCCATGGGGTCGCAAAGAGTCAGAGATGACTTGGAAAATGAACAGCAACAATAATTGTTATAGTAAAGGTCCAAAAGTAAGTGTTATTGAAATGACTTGACATTGAATTTGTTTCTTTATCCTTTCTGGGCTGTGAGTCCCAAGGTCCACAACAGGCCTGGTAACCTCAATCATGAGCCGTCCTTGCTCTGCATTGAGAGGTAGGAGAACATCCTGGGCCTGGGGCTGGAGAGTCAGGAGCCTGTCACCTAAATGGCCCAAGATGTGCGTCTGAAAAGACGCTTGAAGCCAAATGCAGTTCCAGTCTCCTGCATCCCCGGACAAGGCTCCCTTCCCAGTCCTGCAGCCCTGGTCGTCTACATCCCACACCTTTAGTCCGCTGGTTCCTCTCTCAAGCTTGTTTGTTTGGGGCTGTGCCTTGAGCCTGGCACTGACTCACGCACTCAAGAGGACCCCCAGCCCTTTCCCCCGAAAGCATATCTGTGGGTGGCTGATGATGAGGCCCACTAGGCTTTCTTCCCCAGGCTTGGGGCCCCATCCCCGCAGCAGATAACAGGGGAGGGGAAGGGGTTCCTGGCTGCTTCCCCCTTATCTGAGCTCCTCCCAGAGCTGCCTGTGCCTCTCCTGAAGGCAGCACCTACTTCCAGTTCATTCTTGGTCCCGCTCACCAGCAGAAATGAGTCCTCGGTGCTCAGTACTGCCAGCCTTGAGCTCTCAGAGGTGTGAGCCAGTCAGGGGGGCAGCAGGCCCGCCGGTGACACTTCCAAGCTGTCACACTCAGCTTCTCACAACGGTCCAAGAAAAGCAGGAACCGCTCTTGTGGACCAAAAGAAACTGGTGATGATCCAGTGACACAATCTGTAGATCCTGTCTTCAGTCTGAGCCTTAGGAGACCAAGCCTCCCACTGGGGACTTGTGCAGTCAAGGACAAACTCACTGAAAGCAGCTCCCTTGACACCTGGGGAAGGTCTGTTCAGGTGGGCTGCCAGGTCAGAAGTTTCTAGAATCTCTTGGGAATCTTTTGGGGCTAAACAATGGGATATGAAAGCTCTACTGGCAGAGAGAGGAAGCCCTCCCAGGGTCTCCATCTCAAAAATCTGCGCTTTGGAAAGCAGATGGACCTCAAAGAGGATGGAGAGTCCATAACCCCATGGAAATGGAAGGGGCCAGAGTCCATAGAACAGTGCCTGAAACTTAGGGCCCTTTGAATGCGAGTGATGAAAACACGTGTGATCAGGGACTTCCCTGGTGGTACAGTGGTTAAGACTCTGTACTCCCAATGCAGGGGGCCTGGGTTCGATCCCTGGTTGGGGAACTAAGATCTCATATGCTACATAGCCTGGTCTTAAAAAGAAAACTCAAAAAGCAAAATTGTAAAACCACATGTGATTTCTTGGGACAGAGACCCAGTGGAAGGGACCAGTGGGCACAGTGACTTCTAAGGAGTTGTTTCTTAGTTGCTCAGTCGAGTCCAGCTTCTTGCGACCCATGGACTACAGCATGCCAGGCTCCCCTGTCTTGCACTGTCTCCCAGAGTTTGCTCAAATTCATGTCCACTGAGTCAGTGATGCCATCCAATCACCTTAGACTGATGCCGAAGCTCTGTTGCCCTCCTCCTGTACTTCCCCTACACTCAATCTTTCCCAGCACCAGGGTCTTTTCCAATGAGTTGGCTCTTTGCAACAGGTGGCCAAAGTATTGGAGCTTCAGCTTCAGCATCAGTCTAAGGGGTGAGCTAGACCATTTTTACAATAATGGGATAGAGTGAGGGACCTAGGTGCCTCCAGTTGAAAGAAACACATTCGTTACTAGTATAGTGGAGAGCATCTTTCTTATTCATTCTAGAGAAAGTGTCCCCCTGGGACAGGGGGCCAGGGTGAGCCAAAACTGCTTTCCACTGAATGCAAGTGAATGGTGTTTAATCAGATAACTTCCCACTGTGATTCATAAAGCAGCTCTTTACATATTGGTTCCAATTTTCCATTTCTCTCCAGTTGGCATCCTCTGACAAGCTCTCTGAACCTATTCTGGCTTAAAATCTGAGGAAGCCAGATGGTGACTATCCACCCATATTATAGAACTTTACCTCCGTCCCTTCCACTCAGCATTCCACCCAAGGCTCCTCCCTGGACGTGGGTGAAGCTTGACCAGGTTGTGGAGCAAGTTCACTGGGCTGGTGGCCACAGCTCCATAGGTGTGTTGTGTTTTTCTCAGTGCGTCCATTTTAGGCTGTGTGGTATTACATTTTTCTGCCAGTAAGTAGAAAAGGCAATTTTTGTAAAAACTGAGAAACAACGTACAGGCGAGAGCAGATATTTCAGAAATGACTCAGAATCGTGTTTTGCTAGAAGAATGCTAATGAAATAAGAGCGTATATTCGTGAAACTGGTAACACGCCCTCGGAAAGAAAATGGCTCTTATTAGACACCTGAACTTGAGCAGAACATTCATGTCATTGATTATAATATCATGGATTGACTCCTGCTTTATCAGCAGATGTTAGCTTTAACGTAACTAGAGAAGGGAGGTTATTTTTTGGAGGATACTGAAAGAACACATCTTTCTGATCATCTGAAACAGTTCATTCACCTCTGAAAGTGACTGTAAACCTTGGTGAAGAAGCTTCTCAGTAATAAATGACTCAATGAGCTTAAAAGCCAACCCCCCAGAACACAGCACCTGTAAAGCGACTACAATTGGAGTAGAGTTGCTTTACAATGTTGTGTACGTGTGTGTGTGTGTGTACACACACTTAGAAACAGTTTGTACAGCATCCCCTAAGACCCTTGGAGAACACTGGCCTGTCATCTTGGAGCCAGTTGCCCCCACACACACAAAATCAAGCTAGTTACTAGCATGAACATAACAATGCAAACTTTCTAAATTCCTGTTTGTATAAAGTAATCGAATCATAGCCTATTTGTGATTCTCACCACCTGCCGAGGGTATTTCTCTAGACGGCTAATTCCTGGTTGGGAAGCAATCAGCTAATATCAATACATCAAATTGCATCTCACGTTTTGGATATCAAATGGATATCAAATGCATCTCACGTTTTGGCAGCTAGTCATTCTTTCAAAGAGAGAGTGTCGTTAGACACTATTTGACAGCGGCTCTGTTTTGTCCTGCCTTCATGACGCTTGAAGACATTCTATAGCCACGGATGGAAATGAGTCATATGTAAGAGGGTTAGACAGACAGATGTCTAGAAAGAGGGCAGGTGTCTTCACACAACTGTGCCCAGAACTCTGAATCAGAGAGTGAGCTCAACGCCTTTTAGAATCCAGAGCCTGGTGTCTAAGGGACCCACCCTCGCAAGGCACTACTTCCTTCTCCAGGAGTAGCTTCTGGAAAGATCTGAGCTGGACCGAAGGGCAGACTTTAAAATACAAAGTCATTTAAAATCAAAGGTAGTAAGGGACTTCCCTGGTGGTCCAGTGGTTACGAATCCTTGCAATGCAAGGGACACAGGTCCAATCCCTGCTTGGAGAACTAAGATCCCATTTACCATGGAGCAACTAAGGCCCCACGCTGCAACTGCTGGGCCTTTATGCCGCTAGACAGTCCATGCTCTGCAGTGAAGGTCTTGCATGCCACAGCTAAGACCCAACACGGCCAAATCAATAAATCATAAAATCAGGAGTAATAAGGGTGTGAATGCTGGGATTTTTTTTAAACCTTGCAAATTTGGTTTGATTTTTCTTAAAATCATAATCATTATGGTCATGTTTAGCAACATAAGAGCCCTTATATCTTAGGAAATGTCTATGATACAATGTTTGGGACTTGCTTTAAAAAAAAAATTCCAGAGGTTGGTAGATGGGGTTACAGATGGAAAGAAGTTGACTAGAAGCTGACAATCACTGAATTCAAGTGAGGGAAACAAGTGGATCATTATAATATTCTCTTTATTTTTGTATATTGAGATTTTCTATGATATAAAATTTAAAAATATTTTAAGAGATAATGGGGCAGCCACTGTGGAAAACAGTGTGGCAGTTTTTCAAAAAAAATAAATAAATAAAAATAGAATTACCGTATGACCCAGCAATTCCACTTATCCAAAACAAACAAACAAACAAACAAACAAAGACACTAATTCAAAAAGATACGTGCACCTCAATAGTTTCCCTGCACTGGGAGTGCGAAGTGCTAGCTGCTGGGCCATCACGGAAGTCTCAGTGAGGTCATTTTCAATTTAAGCTTGATCCTATGGTTTAGACCGACATTCACTAATGGCAAGTGTTACTGGCTTTTCATTTTTCATAGCACTGTAAAGTGTACACCCTAAGTACAATTGTTTGAGCATAATGGGTGAACCATCAGACAGGAAACACCCAAGTGAACAGTCTGCCAGCAGTGCATGGATAAGGCAAACCTCACGAGAATATCATGGGATGCTCAAGAGACATGTATTTACAACCCTCTTAATCTTGTTGAAGGCTTCCCTGGTGGCTCAGATGGTAAAGAATCTGCTTGCAATGCAGGAGACCTGGGTTCAATCCCTGGGTTGGGAAGATCCCCTGGAGAAGGGAAAGGGAACCCACTCCAGTATTCTTGCCTGGAGAATCCCCTGGACGGAGGGGCCTGGCAGGCTACAGTCCATGGGGTCGCAAAGAGTCAGACACTACTGAGCGACTAAACAAAAACACGTAGCTCACCAGAGCTGAGTCTCTCTCCTGACCTTGGAGTGGTCCAGCAAACACTCTAGAATTGGTCATTTCAATTTTCTGCTCTCCTGGACCAGACTATGCCAGCCACAGGACATCGTCTTTGTGCAAAGTGGAGACACAGTGTCCCTGCCTCCCCACACAGGTGTAGGGCACCTCAGCGATGAGGTTGCCAGGGGCTGGGTGTGCCCCCGGGGCCCCATCCACACAGTGTGACATGGCCAGTCTGGCCTGAAAAGGACCTCTCCTTCTGAAGGCAGCATGTTTCCCTTTCGGCCGCTCTCACGTGCATACACATACATGCTCAGTCGCTCAGTTTTGTCCGATTCTTTGCAACCCCATGGATTGTAGCCCGCCAGGCTCCTCTGTCCATGGGATTTCCCAGGCAAGACACTGGAGTGGGTTGCCATTCCGTTCCCCAGGGCATCTTCCTAACCCAGGAATCGAACATAAGTCTCCTGCGTCTCCTGCATTGGCAGACAGATTCTTTACCACTGAATCACCTGGGAAGCCTGGCAGGTCTCATCTCCACCGAAATCAGGACTGTGTGTGGAATCCCATTGGCTGCCAGGGGCCAGAGAGGATCTCTCATCAGCCTGGGGGCCTGTCAGCAGGCGCCACCCCAGCCTCACGTGTTGTTGAACTCACAGGGCCCCTGCTCCCCGGGGAGGCCAGGCTGAGTCTATACCACTTGAGCAGTTTTCTGGTAATGGATGATGCCCTGTGCCTTTCCTCTTTCTTTTTCTTTCTTTATGACTAATTGATTTTTTCACTCTAGGTGGCTCTTTATTAATAGACTCTTTTCTGAACAGTTTTAGGTTTACAGACAAATTGACCAGAAGTGCAAAGAGTTCCTATAAACACCCTCCTCCCTGCTCCCCAGCCTCCTCTATTATTAACATCTCGCATTCATGTGGGACATTTGTTACAGTGATGAGCCTTATTACTATCATCACGAGGCTTCCCAGGTGGCTCAGTGGTAAAGAATCCACCTGCCAGTGCAGGAGATGTGCGCTGGATCCCTGGGTCTGGAAGATCCCCTGGAGTAGAAAATGGCCACCCACTCCAGTATTCTTGCCTGGAAAATTCCATGGACAGAGGAGCCTGGTGGGCTACAGTCCATGGGGGGTCACAAAAGAGCCAACCCAACGTAGCAAGTAAATAACAGCATTATTATTGTTATTAACTGAAGTTCCTAGCCTATATCAAAGCTCACTCTTTGTGCTATACATTCTACGGGTTTGACAAACGTAAAAAGACATGTATCCATCACTAGAGTATCACACAGAATAATTGCACTGCCCTCAAATCCTCTACGTTTCTTTCTTTTTCGACAAAATCTGCTTCTGCTGAAAGGCCAGCTGAGCTGCTTCACGCATATCCGAAAGGGGGCCTGGCAGCGTCTGCAGGTACCTTTCCTTACACGAGGGCTGGGGGATGGGGGAGAGGAGGGGGCTCTGGTGAGAGGAGGGGCTCAAGAGGTGGCATCGTCACGAAGAAGCGGCAGCGGAACCAGTGAATTCTCTTCTTGAACCATTGCATGCATGCTCAGTCGCTCCAGTCGTGTCTGACTCTGCGACCCCATGGACTGTAACCCGCCAAGCTCCCCTGCCCATACTTGGAGTAGGTTGCCATGCTCTCCTCTAGAGAGAGAGGAGATCTTCCCAACCTAGGGATCGAACTCATGTCTCTTAGATCTCCTGCATTGGCAGGCAGGTTCTTTACCACTAGCACCATTGGTGGTGGTTAAAGAACCTTCTTCATCCTGCAGCTACGGACAGCACCTTGCTTTGTGGTCACCACCTGTGGGAGTAGGACCCAGGATCTGGAGTCTGTGTGGCCCCCACACCCTGGCTACTGGAGTTAGAGGACGACGGCCAAGTTCACAAGCATTTGCTACAACCATCTGCGTCTGTGCCTCTTCTCTACGAGGGGAGGAATGCAAACAGGGACAAATCTGGGCCTGACCGCGGCAGCTGTGATATGCGGTTCTGTGGGCTCTGCCAGCACAGAGCCTGGGGCCCCCATGTCAGCCTCAGGAGCACAAGAAAAGCCCTCCCGGGAATGTTGAGTGGATGGGCCGAGTTGGGGGTGGGATGGGTTTTGGGAGGAAGACTGGCTAGCAGATGCAAATTTCTGTGCTTGAAACATAAGAAGATTTCAAAGAAGTAAGTGTTCCCTATGCTGGGAGTTTCTGCACTGAATCAAGCATCCTTTTCCCCCTTTTCTGGAGACATTACGTCCTGAGGCTAGAGCAAGCCTGTTCCTGGAAGGGGGGATGAGGGAGACCGCCGAGGCAAGGAGGTCTGTCCTGGTTGCCACATCCTGGGTGCTCCCGCACACTCTGCAGGTCTGTCCACATGTCACCAGATCACCCATGCCAGTCTCCAAAAGTGGTGGACCAGAAGTATAATATGAGGCTTTTTATTATTATTACTGTTATTTGCATACAACCTAATGCAAAAGATTTGAGAAGCACTAAAAATAAAGGATTCTATCAGGAGCCCCAGAGCATGAAAGATGAAGCATCCCACCCCACTGACCCCCATGTGGTCTGTCCAAGTCCTGCTGCTGCAGAAGCTCTATGCAGTCACCCCAGAGGCAGAATGCACCATGGGGGTGCTGCAGGTAAGTAGCCATCTAGAAGTCACCAGAACCACCCGCCATGACCACTCTTAGAACTCTAAAAAGACGACTAGAGAATTTTTCTCCAGCTCTAGTCTTCACAGACTCAGAGGAAATGGATGCACATGGACCCAATACCAAATATGATATCAAATGCACTAGCCACTTGCATCCTCTGTGAAGGAAGTTGCCCAGAAGGGAGCCAGGCCTGGACCACACTGCTGGATGAGAGTCCCAGCTGAGCTGCCTCTTTAGCCAGGCAGCTGTGGGCAGCTTGGTCTTCCACTCATGGCTTTATCTGTAGAATGGGGCTGAAAAAACTGAGTTGGCTAAAACGTTTGTTTGGATTGTAAGCTACTACAGAAAAATTCAAACTTTTTGGCCAGTGCCAAAATACAACCCTGGACCACAGAAGGGACTTGTGAGAAGGCACGCGTGACTTTGTGCATAGCCCTTAGAACAGAGAAAGGCGGTAAGCAATCAAAAAATAAAGTTAGCTGTCCTTATTGGTCCAAAGGACTGAAGGCGCTCTTCTATTTATGTATTCGTTTACTTTTAGCCAGAAGATGAGATGTCATCACTGACTTGATGGGCATGAGTCTGAACAAGCTCCGGGAGTTGGTGATGGACAGGGAAGCCTGGCGTGCTGCAGTCCACGGGGTCACAAAGAGTTGGAGTGTCTGAACTGAACTGACTGAGAAGATGAGATGGCTTTTTTTCCTCTCTGATTCATATATGGTGACCAAAACCACCTGGCTTCTTGGGGTTAGTGTGAATAAATTCACAAATCTCACTTTCTGATTGACATCATTCCTGTTCTAGGTCCCTGTGGCTGTGAAACACAGGGACCTTTGTTACAGGAGAGATATAGGCTCCTTTATTCTCACCAAACTCAGGAAAGAAGATCGAGTTCTATAAGCAGGACCCTCAGGAAAAGGTAATCATCTCACTGGGCCATCCTTTCCTTGGCTATATTAAGACTTTAAATTTTATCTTAAAAAATTAATAGCAAAAACAGTAAGTAAGGAATAGTAAGACACTGTCAATTCTACTGACACAATCCAGAAAATATTTTTAAGAATATTTTAATAACATTTTAATAATATACCAACATTAATATTTACTTATATTTTTAATAATATAAAATTTTAAAATACAGCATATGCTATGTGGACTTAGCAATGGTAAGATGTATTTCAGAATGTGCAATCTTTCCAATATTCAGAACTGACATCCTCAATAAAGGCTTCCATGCGTCTTTACCACTACCCACATCCACAGCACCCTTCTGTTGCCCACTGATGAATATCTCAGAATTTGTAGGAAAGGGTTTTGAGAAATCCTTGACACATATTTTAAAACCATGGAATAATTAGGCTAAAAGGAGGAGTGGCAACAGCAGAAAAAAAAACCACACAAAAACTCATACCTATCTGTGTTGAGAAACGTGTTTAAGACATGTGCAAAAAGAATTCCACGTGTACCTTATGCGTGCATACACAGTACACACACACGTTCATACACACATACACAGAGTGTCAGGCTAAGGCCCTGCTGGCCTGAGGAAAACCTTGTCACCTTTCAACACGATTTGGGGAACCCGACTCTCACTCTCAATGGAAAGCCCACCTTGGCAGTGCTGCCAAGGCTGCCTCTTCAAAGGCCAAAGAAAATTGAAATGAGTTTCGCTTAGCTTTTGCCCGGAGGCAGCACCATTTAGCATTTCACAATAAACCAGCTCTCAAAGAGCTCCTCTGGGGCCCTCTGTAATTTCTGTAGCTACTGTTGGTATTGCAAAGCAGGCCTGCCGCATCTGATGGTTTGAGCTGTTCCATCCAGGGCACCTGCTGTCCATAGAGCCCGTCAAGTGGTGGACTGGGACAGCAACCGGACCTCCTGGACAACAGCCAGGCAGCCAGGGGTGGGAAGCACACTCAGGCCCCAGCCCTGGTGGAACAGTGGTCCCCAGAGGCAAAATCTCAGACTCTACTGGGTGCAAAGCCTGTGTCCTTTATCAAGAGTAAATACTGTTCAGCTTCCTTCTATGTGGGAGCCAAGAAACTAGAACGCCCCACTCCTCGCCCCCAAGTATTGCTTTTCCTTGGTTCTTGGGACCTGTTCTCAGTTATGTGGGATTTTGCCCCTTAGTGGCTACTTCCTGTGTCCCTGCAAGCAGCCTGCAGGTTTTCTTGTGTCTTAATCTCTGGGTCTCACAGCCTCTCCCACAGTAAAGGGCTGCATGGTGGCCCTGTGGGTGAATGAACCAGGATTTGCTGGGTGAGTCGGAGGCCATTCTTGGAGGACCTGTTTAGTTACAGCATTCTGGGGCAGTGGTGGGCAGAAAGGCTGCTGAGAATGGTCAGATCTGGCCTTCACTAGCACAAAGACGGTCTCAGGAAGGAGAACAGGGTGTCTCGTCCACAGACAGTCACCTCCGCACACACACAGGCAAGAGAAACGTGACTTGTTCTGCACAACTGCATCTGAGTCATGACCCCAGAGCTGGCCATCACTGTGGGTCGTCAGGAAACTGCGTGGCAGATATTTGCATGTCAAAACTGACGTTTTTCGGAGGTCAAGGGGAAACGTTGTTAAACTCAGGCTTTGGGGAGAGAGGACACACTTCTTTTTTTTCTTGCTGCATTGCATCTTTGTTGCTGCGTGCAGGTTTTCTCCACTTGTGGTGAGTGGCAGCTTCTTTCTAGGTGTGGTGCTCAGGCCTCACACTGCCACGGCTTCTCTTGCAGCAAAGGTCGGGCTCTAGAGCCTGGGCTCAGTGGTTGAGACGCACAGGTTTAGTTGTCCCAAGGCACGTGAGATCCTCCTGGACCAGGGGTTGAAAGCACATCCCCTGCACTGGCAGGCGGACTCTTAACCACTGGACCACCAGAGAAGTCCAACTCACATTATTTTAGATTCCAAATGCTCCCCGAGTGAATCGAGAGCTAGACCTGTCTAACTTGGGCGTGGAGTTGGCTATAGGCCTGAATGAACAGCAGACGAGGACTTTGGTACTTTCAGAAGCTTCCCAAAGCTTTGGGAAGCAGGGAGATGGCAGGGAGATGCCCTCTGGCAGAGAAGAGGGGGCTGAGGGAGGGACTCGGGGAGAAGAGGGGTGTGTCCCAGTCCTGCTACCAAATGAATTGAGTCCTGCTTCTTGCCACTTACAAAGTCAAACTCATAAGCGTTGGTAGAGGGGAAAGTTGTCTTTAATCAGAGTGCCGGCAATCTGGGGAGATGGTGGACTCAGTGTCCCCAGAGAATCACCTCCCAAGATTCTGCTCGATTACTAAGGTTTTAAGGGAAGGACCGGAAGTGACCTCAGTTAACCATTGAGGCAGGGGGTCAGAGTCATCACCAGCCCCTCCTGCGTGCAAGCTCATCCTTGGGATCTTCCTCTAGGTGTTATCTTGTTCACACAGTTCGGTCCTACCGTTTGTTCATGAGATTGCTGAAGGGGAAGCTAGGGAAGAGATTCAGTCATCTGTTAATCACTTACCCTTCATTGCTTCTTCTCTGATCTACATAAAGAACCTGACAAGTTAGGCAAGATGTTGTATGATTAAAAGATTTGAAAGGTAAATATATATTAACGCATATTTATGAAATCTAGGAAGGTGGTACTGGCGATCCTATTTGCAGGGCAGCAGAGGAAACGCAGACCTAAAGAACAGACATACGGTCACAGTGGAGAAGGAGAGGGTGGGAAATGAGAGACTGGCAGTGAAACATATATATATTGCCATGAGTAAAATACACAGCCAGTGGGAGTTTGACGTATGATGCAGGGACTCCCAAGCTGGTGCTCTGAAAACCTAGAGGGATGGGATGGGAGGGAGGTGGGAAAGAGTTTAAGAGGGAGGGAACATATGTATACCTATGGCTGATTCATGTTGGCGCAGTGCAGAAAACAACATGACATTGTAAAGTAATTATCTGCCAATTAAAAATAGAATAAAATGTAAAACAGATTCGAGAGGTTTGCTCAGCTGGAGATGAGTAGAACATAAGGGTGCCCGGTTAACAGCTAGTTGCAATACAGCTTTGCTAAAGCGACAAGGGCTCCCCAGGTGGCACTAGTGGCAAAGAGCCCACCTGCCAGTGCAGGAGACGCCAGAGACCTGGGTTCAAGCCTGGAGCCAGGAAGATCCCCTGGAGGCGCGCAGCCCAGTCCAGTGTGCTTGCCTGGAGAACCCCATGGCCACAGGAGGCTGTGGGCCAGAGTCCTCAGGGTTGCCAAGGGTCAGACATGACTGAAGTGACTTAGCACGCACATATGCAAAGTAACAAAAACAGGGGCTTCCTGTTGAGAGCAGTGTCCTGCAAAGAACTCCTTACAGTCCTTCCTGGGAGAGGTAGGAGGAGAAACCCCCAGCCCGGTGGGATGGGACAGGCCCTGAGAGGAAGGGCTAAGCTAGAGGCTGAGTTCTCTGGGTTGTTTTCCATCCATGCTAGGGAAGATGAGGAGCATCCAGGTAAACCGGTCTGCCTTCCTGATGCTTCCATGTGGCCTGAGAAAACTCAGTGTCCCTCAGTGCCCACAGCAGAGAAGCAGGGCCAACTGGGAGCTGGCCTGCGTGAGGCCACCATTGCAAAGCTTTAGAGGTGGTGAAGTCACCTTTTCAGAAGAAAGTGTAAGTTTGATTTAGCTGTATATCTACCCCAAAGTGAATTAAACCCGAAGACTTCAAGTTGCTTTCAGCAGGCAAGTTTAAGTTCTCCTTCATCCAACAACTGTCAGCAGGAAGTGATGAGATCACCTTGGGGGATTTTTTAAATGAAATAAACTATCCTTTTCTTTTTAAAAACTTTTATTTTGTGTGGCGTCTAGCAGATTAACAATGTCATGATAGTTTCAGGCGAACATCGAAGCTCCAAAATAGCAGGACAATTGAGAGAAGAGGCTGGGCCCTGCCCAGATAAAAGACCACATATTTGTTTGTTTGTTTACTTTTGACTAATATTTTATTCAATAAACACTTTCAGGTCAGTTCAGTTCAGTTCGGTCGCTCAGTCATGTCCGATTCTGTGACCCCATGAATCGCAGCACGCCAGGCCTCCCTGTCCATCACCATCTCCTGGAGTTCACTCAAACTCAAGTTGGTTATTCAATAAATAACCAACAATAATCAAGTTGTTCATCAAGTTGGTTATTCAATAAATACTTTATACAAATTCTAATCTTATTGACCCACCAGGAATTCAGCATAGCCATGTTTAAAGGGCTTTTCATTGCTTTCTTTTCCACAAACCTCTGGACCTAAACTCCTAAATATTTTTCAAGCAACAGCTTCATCAATCATTATGACAGCCATTGGGATAGATCAGAGACCCATAAAGGGTTGCATTACGGATGAAAAAACAATGCAGTCGAAAAGTATTACGGTTGCAAAATTTTCACCATCGAGACCACATATTTCTCCTTCTTGAAGTCAAGGAGACCTTCCCAACTAGACAGCCCTTTGGAGGTCAAAAGGGGAGTGCTGCTCACTGACACCAAGCCACCCCTGGGTCTCTTTGGTGGAATCCATCTCGGTTGAGAGATGTGCACTCACACACGGGAGGATCCTGAGACTGGCCAGAGAAAGCTCAGAAGCAACGCTCCATGTCAGTGATTAAACTACCATGAGGGCACAACTCTGTCTGTCTGTCCACACGCACCATACTCTCCCTCCTCCTAANAACTGATATTGAAAAGAAAATAGTATAAATAAACATTATTAGAAATTCACAAGGGGACATAATTGGAGATGCAGTGGAGATTAAGATATCATTGCTTATACTACAGGATTTATTTTTTTAGGGCTGTCCACTTTGGACGGAGCCTTGACATTTTCTTTGGGAAGAAAGGGGAGGAGATTTGTTTTTCACTTTTGCCTCCATCGTTCATTTTATTTAGGAAGACTCCATGTCTTGAGAGAAAGCTGTAAACACTGAGAGAACCAGAGGACCGTGGAGCGAGGTGTGTGTGCTCCAGACTTCCGCCGCTGACCCACGGCTTCCTGACCCAGCAGACGGGCTTCCCCTGTGCTGGACGTTGGCTGGAGGCCAGTGTCTGAACTGAATGGCTCAGGCTGGACAGTGCTTCTCCCCAGCCAGAGTGGCACCGAGCCGACTCCTGAGAAGGCACCCTGGCTCGGAAAACACACCATGTGTTAGACGCTGGTGTCCATGGCAGGGAACTGGAGTGGGAGACATGGCAAGCATCTTCAGGAGGCCTGGCTTTGGGGCCGGGCTGCTGGGTTCTCAGAAGGACTGGGGCCAGCTCAGGAAATGTCCTGCAGCCCAAGAGGGAAGTCGATGCCTAAGAACCGATATAATTGGGAGACAAATAAAAAAGTAGAAAGGGAACAGGCTGGAGTAGCTATTTTAAAATATCCTCTGGTTATGAATCTATTATACACTCATCCAAGAAAACTTTGTAAAGTAAATAAAAATTTCCCATAATCATTTTGCACAGAGATTTAACATCTATTTTTTAAGAATACACTGTACCAGAACTTCCCTGGCAGCCCAGCGGTTAAGACTTCACCTTCCAATGTGCAGGGGTGGAGGGGTTTGATACCTGGTCAGGGAGGTAAGGTCCCACCAGCCTTGTGGCCGAAAAAAAAAAAAAGAAAAAACATAAGACAGATGCAATATTATAACAAATTCAATAAAAGACTTTGTAAATGGTCTACATAAAAAAGAAATCTTAAAAAAAAGAGAATATACCCTACCAATCATTTTATTTTGTAACTCTGATATCAGGTACACAAAACTGGATTAATTGTGATCCCTGATTTAAGACACCTTCTTGTCATAAAATGATTTTTTGCTTCTTTTTTTTCTTTCTTTTTAAATATTTGTTTATTTGGCTGCTCTAGTTCTCCTTGGAAGAAAAGTTATGACCAACCTAGATAGCAGATTCAAAAGCAGAGACATTACTTTGCCAGCAAAGCTCCATCTAGTCAAGGCTATGGTTTTTCCAGTGGTCATGTATGGATGTGAGAGTTGGACTGTGAAGAAGGCTGAGCGCCGAAGAACTGATGCTTTTGAGCTGTGGTGTTGGAGAAGACTGTTGAGAGTCCCTTGGACTGCAAGGAGATCCAACCAGTCCATTCTAAAGGAGATCAGCCCTGGGATTTCTTTGNAAGAACTGATGCTTTTGAGCTGTGGTGTTGGAGAAGACTCTTGAGAGTCCCTTGGACTGCAAGGAGATCCAACCAGTCCATTCTAAAGGAGATCAGCCCTGGGATTTCTTTGGAAGGAATGATGCTAAAGCTGAAACTCCAGTACTTTGGCCACCTCATGAGAAGAGCTGACTCATTGGAAAAGACTCCGATGCTGGGAGGGATTGGGGGCAGGAGGAGAAGGGGACGACCAAGGATGAGATGGCTGGATGGCATCACTGACTCGATGAACGTGAGTCTGAGTGAACTTCATGAGTTGGTGATGGACAGGGAAGCCTGGCGTGGTGTGATTCACAGGGTCGCAAAGAGTCGGACACGACTGAGCGACTGAACTGAGCTGAACTGAGTTCTCACTCGCAGCATGTGGGATCTTTCGCTGAGGCGTGTGGAGTCTAGCTCCCTGACCAGGGATGGAAACTTGCCCCCTGCATTGGGACTGTGGAATGTTAGCCTCGGGACCACAGGGGAGTCTATGTTTGCTGTACACAATGTGCGTTTCTAACCTATATGAACGCTAGGTCTTTGACAATGACTTATGAAACTTTGGGGCTCAAATGTTTTCCTTCAACATATTTATCTGTCTACGTGTTTTTTTTCCTTAGTCAGGTTTATGCTGCACACACACCTCTGCGTGCCTCTCAGGGGGGTTTCTGTGGTGAAATTTCATCACTCAGATTGCACTCTTATGCATTACCCTTTGGATCTCAAAATGGACTGTCCATTTATCTCTTTCCATGCAAGGACAGTCAGGGTTAGGAGAGTCACTGCTTTTACCCTCATTTGTCTCTGGGGCTTCACAAAACCAGTGCCAAGTCCAGCCAGGTGTCAGATCAGCTCGCCCTTGAGGTTTCTCCATGAAGGAGTGACTCCAGTGTCCTCTATGATCTTGTAATCTGCTGTGATCCAGGGTGTATCTTTCCACCTGAACTGCCACCCCCTGAGTTATGAAATTCACAAATTTAAAAAGTTATTTGATAGAAAATTTTAAATGCCATCATGCACTTCACTGTTACGCACTTACAAACCCTTCTCAGTCTTCTCCAGAATTGACTTAAAATTTTTTTTTTCATTAAAAATAAAAAAAACTAGGGATCGAACCCATGCCTTCTGCTTGGCAGCATGAAGTCTTAACCCCTAGATTGCCCAGGAAGTCCCCAGAATTCACTTTAGTTTCCACCTTGCCTCTTGTCATTGGCTTCATCCTTTGGCTATTCTTTCATAGTCCTTCTTTATATTCCTGAATTTCTCTTACGTTTCAGGCCAGGACTTTGTTTCATGTTCCACAGCCAGTGTTCGCTAGGCGGACAACTCAGGCTCTTTCCAGAGCACGTAGAGATGGTTCAGAGGTCCTGGAGGAGAACTTTCCGCTTCTTCCCAACTTCTTGTCCTCTCGTTTCCTCTGTTACCAAGTTTCCTGGCTCTTCACCCTGCGTCCCTGTGCCTCTTCTTCAGTCTGGAGTCTGCAGTGAGGAAGTGTCCAGTCTTGGATGGCTCACGTGCCTTATCTAGTCAAAGTCTTGTCTTAAGGATGCCAGAAGCCACTCATAAGCACGTGAACAATCTTTGACGCTCATTTGAGATCGACAGAAAATAGGTGATATAGTACACGTTTCACAGCATTGTGACAAACAAATGATTTAAAAGACAAAATAAGAGAATTCCCTGGAGGTCCAGTGGTTAAGATTCAGTGCTTTCAATCCCTGGTTGGGGAACTAAGCTCTCTCAAGCCAAGTGGTACAGCCAAAAAACAAACCAAAAGCAAAAAACAAACAGAAACCAAAAAATAAAACCCCCAAAGACAGAAAAAAAAAAGCCCATAAACAAACAAACAAATGAAGAAACACAAAATTCCCTCAAAAAAAACCAACAAAAACACCCGAAACAAAACCCCTTTCTACTGTGATTAGCGTTTCTACCAAACTCAGTTTGGGCTTTGAGTTTCCAGGCACTCTACAAGTGCACAAGGCCCAGTTTTTCTCCCCTTTGATCATGTGTTTTCCTTGTCCCCGTCCTTCTTTCATGTGCTGTTCTCATCTGAAACCAGTCCAGCGCTCCCCATGCAGCTACACCAAGTCAGGACAGGCCAAGGCCTGGGCGCTGAGAGAGCGGCTGATGCAAGACTTCAAGGGCAGGTCTGGCGAATCTGTGAGCTTGCTGCATGGTCCAGGCCCTCCGACACATCCCGAGGAGACACACTGGAGTTCTAAGTAAAAACCCAAATAGCAATGAAATGTCATATTCAAAATCTATGAAAATGGATAACAAATTTGAAACATTAAAAATTGAGCAATTTGGGAAATCGTGTTTCCTTCATTCACCTTCTGCTACAATCTCTGAAAAGACAAAAAAAAAAAAAGGATATTAACACTTTTTAATAAAGTGAGACTAGAGAACTCAGATATCAGTTAGTTCAAATAAAAAGGAAGGGCATGTGAGCTCAGTCATGTCTGGCCTTTTGCAACCCCGTGGATCATAGCCTGCCAGGCTCCTCTGTCCGTGGGGTCCTCCATGCAAGAATGCTGAAGTGGGTTACCATTTACGTCTGGGGATCTTCCCCACCCAGGGACTGAACCTGCATCTCTTGCACTGGTGATTGGATTCTCGGATTCTTCATCAGAAAGCCACCTGGGAAGCCCAAAAGGAGGGGAGACTGCCACAAATCTGGGGACAAAACCAAGTCCAGAATCAGCATGTGCACCTGAAGCCACCGCACCTCGTCTCCGATGTGCTGGACACTCATTTAAGGCTCCAGACTCGGTGTGTGCAGACAGAAAACATTTTGAGTTGAGAAAGCTCTCAAGGACCGTGGATTAGACACTCTCTCAAGCAACAATAACAATAACCATAACCATTGAGAGCTGTATTTACTGAAGAAGCCTAACCTTGCCAGAAGAACTTTGGGGAGCAGAGTTGGCGTACAGAAAACCAACTGCAAACTCAAAACGTCTTTTGGAAAAGGAGCTGGCGTGGGCCAGCTGTAGAGGCACCTCAGCGCCCGTGAGTGCTTGTGGTAAATTCCTCTCTTCTGGGGCTCTGCACTGCCTCTGAGCCACATCAAGCATGATCCAGCCTCCAAGCAAACTCAGCCTAAACAAAGCATCCAAACAAATGATGATAAAGATGGTCGTAACCCAATTCAGCTCCGTTTCAAAGAAAAAAACAAAGGAAATGGTCACTGTTGCTTGCAGAAACAAGACAATTTTTAAAACATTGGAGTGTAGTTGACTTACAGTGTTGTGTTGATTTTTGTTGTACAGCAAAGGGGTTCAGTTAAATATATATATATGTAAATCTTTTTCTTATTCTTTTCCATTATGGTTTATCAGAGGACACTGACAGTAGTTCCCTACGCTGTACAATAGGACGTGTGTGCGCGCTAAGTCTCTTCCGTCGTCTCTGACTTCGTGTGACGCTCTGGATGGTAGTCCGCCAGGCTCCCCTTTTCGTGGTATTCTTCAGGCAAGAATACTGGAGTGGGTTGCCATTGCCTTCTCCAGGGGCTCTTTCTGATGATCCAGGGATCGATCCTAGGTCTCCTGCGTCTCCTGCATTGGCAGGCGGGTGCTTTACCACCAGCACCTCCTGGGAAGCTCAAGCCTTTTGAGTCAAGTCATTCCACTTTGTGGAATAAGCAACAAACACACTTAAAAAAATGAATACATGTAGCATTAGATATTTTCCACCCATTACTGGAGAACATTTTTTTAAAAAAATGATTGAACCAGAAGAACAGCTATAATTATGACATGCTTCTCAGAAGGCATTTGGGGGAAAATAATGTGGTATGGATGACAGAGTAAGTCTTCAGCATAAAAAATTCCAGAAATGGAGCAAAAGCCTGTATTTATTTCAGAATCACCCTGTATCCTCCAAATAATGTGTTGCGTGTTGAATCACGTTGAAATAGATGGGATAACAGAGATAATAGCATGCGGCTATCTCCACAAACTGATAAACGGGTCCATTCTTGATTTTGTATTCAATTAATTACTTTTTGGTTTTGGCTGTGCCGGGTCTTGGTCACTGCACATGGACTTTCTCTAGCTGCAGTGGGCAGGGGCTACTCTCTAGCTGTAGGGCTTGGCTCCTCTTGTTGGGGAGCATGACCCTAGGTGCATGGGCTCCAGGAATTTTGGCTCACAGGCTTACTTGCTGCTTGGCACATGGGATCTTAGTTCTGTGACCAGGGATTGAACCCATGGCTCCTGCATTGGCAGGCGGATTCTCACCCACTGGATCACCAGGGAAGTCCCGTTCTTCATGTGTTTTAGTATGGAACACTTATAACCAACAGTGGCTTAGAAGCACATCAATCAGTGATGCAAGTTTCCAATTGCAGTTGGGAGAGAGTGCATCTCACCTTAAATAAAGAAACAGAGACCATGCTCCCTCCAGAAAGGGAACTGAAGAAAAATGATCGTCATTCCACATTTACTTGTAGTTCTGATATAACGGCAGAACCAGGTCACAGAAGACACCAAAAAATTCAGAGACCCTGCTCCGTATTCCTCCTGAGCATGCCCTGTGAGAAACTCCCATGAAGTTGCATTCGGAGAGGGAAATGTAGGAAGAAATAGAGAGGAAAGCCTGAAACCAAATGTGAAATTAGATATGAGCCAGAGAACTCATCACGGAAGAAGACAAGGCATTAGTGGTTCACTTAGCGCATTCCTGGATGGAATGATTCCAAGCTAGAGAATTCCAAATTTGGAGATTCCACAAGCCACATTGAAATTGGTTCTACCAATGATAGAAGTTGAGGTGTAAGAAAATTAGTCTGTGGGCAAAATTTCTTCCTCTACAACTTTAATAATTGCTGGGGTTTAGTTTTTTAGGAAAGGGTTGTTTACTTATTTTTATTTACTTATTGGCTGTGCTGGGTCTTCGTTGCTGGGCGCGGGCTTTCTCTAGTTGCAGGGAGCAGGCACTGCTCTCAGCACCAGTGCAAGGGCTTCTCACTGTGCTGGTTTCTCTTGTGGAAACAGGCTCTGGGGCAAACAGGCTCAGAAGATGTGGCACGCAGGCTTAGTTGCGCTGTGGCATGAGGCATCTCAGACCAAGGACTGAACCAGTGTCCCTTGCATTGGCAGGCAGATTCTTAACCAAGGGACAACCAGGAAAGCCTCCACCCCCAGCTTTTTTTAAGAAGTATATTTGGATTTCTGGTTCTGGTCAAAATGGAGTAGATCCATTCTTTCTAGGTCCTTCCTCTTACCAGTAACAAAAAAACACCACTCTGGACATAACACAGCAAACATAGGAAGGCTCTGAATGGGGGAATGAAGATGAACTGTCTAGGGATATCANACTTCCTCCAGCCCAGCGTTTCTCACGATATACTCTGTATAGAAGTTAAATAAGCAGGGTGACAATATACAGTCTTGACGTACTCCTTTTCCGATTTGGAACCAACCTGTCGTTCCATGTCCAGTTCTAAGTGTTGCTTCCTGAACTGTATACAGGTTTCTCAAGAGGCTGGTCAGGTGGTCTGGCATTCCTATCTCTTAATATGGCTTACTGTAAGTTTATTTTATTGGTCTTCTCAAAGAATCAGCTCTTGGGTTCATTGAGCAATTGTATTTTGGTGGGACTTCCCTGGCGATCCANCTAAGTGTTGCTTCCTGAACTGTATACAGGTTTCTCAAGAGGCTGGTCAGGTGGTCTGGCATTCCTATCTCTTAATATGGCTTACTGTAAGTTTATTTTATTGGTCTTCTCAAAGAATCAGCTCTTGGGTTCATTGAGCAATTGTATTTTGGTGGGACTTCCCTGGCGATCCAGTGGTTAAGAACCCACCTGCCAATGCAGGAGACACAGGTTTGACCCCTGATCTGGGGAGATTCCACGTGTTTTGGAGCAACTAAGCCCGTGTGCCACAACTGCTGAAGCCCTAGAACCTTTGCTCTGTAACAAGAGGAGCCACCACATCGAGAAGTCCACACACTGCAGCTGGAGAGTAGGCCCCACTCGCTGAAACCAGAGAAAATCTGAGCACAGCAACAAAGACCCAGCACAGCCAGAAATCAACAATTTTTTAAAATTGTATTTTGGAAAAGTTGACTCTATTCATTTCCCAGGTCCTTGAAATAATTTTTTATAAATGCACTTAATACCAAAAAAAAAAAGATAAAAGTGGGAGGCCCAGCCTGAGAGCAGGGACGGCTAGGAAGGAAGGATCAGAACACCCCTCCCCCACAATGGTGATTCACGGTCATTGAATTTCCTACCATGTAAAGGAACTCCTCCTGTCAAGTGAAGACTTCCTGTGCCCGAAGACTGTAAGACAAAAATGTGTTTGGAAATTCCAAACCTGATGGGTAAAGAGTTGGAGTTGTTACAGACCTCTAGCTCCAGCTGGCTCAAGCCTTTCATTTGTCTAGCCCTGAATTAGTTCTTTGACCTCTCTGAGCCTCAATTTCCATCTTTAGAAAATGATGGTGATAAGACCAACACCAAAGAGGGTGGATGAGGATTAATGCACAGTACATTAACTAGCATATCAGTTCAGTTCAGTTCAGTCGCTCAGTCATGTCCGACTCTTTGCGACCCCATGAATCGCAGCACACCTGGCCTCCCTGTCCATCACCAACTCCCAGAGTTCACTCAGACTCACGCCCATCGAGTCAGTGATGCCATCCAGCCATCTCATCCTCTGTCGTCCCCTTCTCCTCCTGCCCCCAATCCCTCCCAGCATCAGAGTCTTTTCCATTGAGTCAACTCTTCACATGAGGTGGCCAAAGAACTGGAGCTTCAGCTTTAGCATCATTTCTTTCAAAGAAATCCCAGCATATGGTATACCCTCAATGTGCGTGCTGTGTGCTCAGTCGTTTCTGACTCCCTGCGACTGCCAGGCTCTCCTGTCCATGAAATTTTGGAGTGGGTTGCTATTTCCTACTCCAGGGGCTCTTCCTGACCCAGGGATTGAACTCTTGTCTCGTGTCTTCTGTATTTGCCAGCAGAGTCTCTACCACTGCAATACCTGGGCTTCCCAATACCCTTAGTATTTGGTGATCATTGTTATCACCCACCAATACAAGAAACAAGAGATGTGGGTTTGATCCCCAGGTTGGGAAGATCTCTTGGAGGAGGGCACAGCAACCCACTCCAGCTGGGATTCTCTTGCCTGGAGAATCTACATAAACAGAAGATCCTGGCAGGTGACAGCCCATAGCATCACAAAGAGTTGGACATGAAGCAACCTAGCTTGCATGCACGTTATCATCGTATGCTTTTCCAACAGCGAATGTCAGGAGAATGGGGCTTTCTTGCCAGGGGAGACTGGGATACAAGGGCAGGGGTGAGAGGAACAATCTCTGCCTTCCTGACAGCCCGTGTAGAGGACTTTGGGAGGCAAGCCAGCCAATGGCCACCATCTCAGGTGGTGCCTGACATGGGATACTGAATGGTTACTGCAGTGGGAGTTGGGGAAATCGGGTCATCTCCAGTGCTCTTCACTGAGGACAGAGCAGGTGTCGGATACACTATAGAAGCTAGAGCAGCAATACGGTCGTTTTGGACAAGTCACTTACCATCTCCAAGGCAGCTTCCTCATTTATAAAGTCAGGACCAAAAACTGAAATGCTGAAAACAAAAGTTCATTGTGAACTGTCAAGTGGCTCTCCAGGACACTGCAGTGGAACTTTCCACACGACTTCATTCCAGTATGACACCCTATAAGCCACGGGTGAGGCTTCTCCTGCGACCCTGGAAACCCGTGGATGCTGACTCAGCGTTAAATCGTGTTGGTGGGGGTGCAGGTGAAAAAGAACCTGAAGGCGTGATTGCAGTTGATACAAATACCTTTGCTGTTGGTAATTTGGCTCGTGTTTCTTGAATACCAAGCATGAGCCAGGACCCTACTTGGAGCTTTCGGTCGCCTGGAACTAAGGCAGAGAGGAAGACTGAGCATAGGAAGTCAAATACAAGTGAAGAAACTCCCCACGTGGGAAATCATGCTAGTCAGAGAAAAGTGGTGGGGTTAACCGCCGCTCGAGTAGTGATATAACACTTGATAAATATCTTAAGATCTCTTGGTGCACTTCCTTTCAGCTGAAGGGTGCTAGACCCATCTTTAATGTATCATGCACCTTTGTGATGTCGCTGAACTAAAAGGCTTTTCAAAGAACGACCCAACTCAAAAGAAAAGGGCAAAATCCAATCTAATGAATTCCAGGAGGACTGGTACAGATTGCTTACCATATGAGAAATTGCTTTACAGACGTGAGTCTTGTGAGAAAAAGAATAATTCTACAATCCTGTTTCTTCTAATTATAATTCAAAATTTAGAAACTGTAAAAAAAAAAAAAAACTGGAAAAATTCAACTACATTTAAAAGTGACAGCTTTTTAATGACAAAAATAATATTCACATGGGCAAACTAGGATATAAATGCAATTAGTAACAAATAATGAGGAAGGGGTTTGTAAGGTTATAGCAAGAAAAGAGAGGGCTTCCCAGGTTGCTCAGTGGTAAAGAATCTTCCTGCCGTTGCTGGAGATCCAAGAGACTCCGATTTGATCCCTGGGTCAGGAAGACCCCCTAGAGAAGGAAACAGCAACTCACTCAAGTATTCTTGCCTGGAGAATCCCATGGACAGAGGAGAATGGCGGGCTACAGTCCATGGAGTTGCAAAGAGTTGGACATGACTGAGCATACACTCATAATTTAATAATTATTTCTGAGATGAGTTGCACCTAAATTAAACAGCATTACTATTCCATGTCTTCAAAAATATTCTAAGTTTCAGAAACTTTTTCAACAATCCAATCTGTCCTTTCCTTAAACACCCCAGATGTTCTCTTTGAATTTACACATTCTGTAAACATGAGGCAAGCCCAGTGTTGTGCTTAGTCACATATGACTCTTTGCGACCCAGTGGATTGCAGCCTGCCAGGCTCCTCTGTCTATAGCATTTCCCAGGCAAGAGTACTGCAGTGGGTTGCCGTTTCCTTCTCCAGGGGATTTGACGCAGGGATCAAACTCACGTCCCTTGCTTCTACTACACTGGCAGGCAGATTCCACTAGCACCACCTGGGAAGCCCAGAACTTGGTCCATTCATACCTCTGTTTACTTCAAGCTGCTGCTAAGGACCCTGGTTTGTTTCCTCATCTCCATACTGAAGGACAACCCTAGGGACAAATGTCATTAGCAGGAGTATGGTTAGAATACTTCAGACAGTCAAGTCCACCCTGGGCCATCTCAGGATGCCTTCTGTTGAAATGTGGGCTGCCTGAAGCTGGGCTGGACACCAGACTTGAGCCTGATTCCCACACAGGAAAACGAGAGACAGCGGTCATCACCTAAACCTACTATGGGCCAGACACGGCCCTAAAGCACTTCACCTGGATTGCCCAACTCAGTGAGGCTGGCACTCTTGTCTTCCCTACTTATAAGTTGGGAAAGAAAGGCTCAGAGAAGCTAAGTGACTTGACCAGCGTCACACAGGTTTTGCAGAGTAGAGCTTGGTCTTGAACTGGTTCAGAGGCTCCAGTTCTGAATCTCTGCCCCATGCTGACTGCAGGAACCCAGGGAATCTTAGCAGAGGCAGAAAAAAGAATGACAGAACTGGGGAGCCTGGTGATAAGAGAAAGGGACCCCGGAGAGGACTTCCCTGGGGAGGCAGGTTAAGATTCCACACTTCTATTGCCGGGATCATGGGTTCCATCCCCGGGAGAGGAACTAAGATGCTCAGCCAAGCAATCAATCAATAAAATGGCTATAATTTTTTCAAATTTTAAATAAAGAAAGAAAGATACCCAAGAAAGTCTGAAACTGTGTCCAGTGGCCATTGTCCTGGTGCAGGCCAGGCCTAGGATGCCTGGGAACCCATGGGGAAGCTGGGGCGTGGGAGCAGAGGCCCTAGGGGGGCTGTCTTCCAGGCCCACACCCCTGGCTTCTGTCTCAGTAGATGGGAGGGAAAGGCTGGGCTCCGACTGCAGAAAAGACCCCCTGAGTGAGGATCCCCTGTCACCAGGGAGTGGCATGTGCTTTAAGAAAAGGAGGGGAGATGAAACCTACACCTTGCACACTGACTCTGCAAAGCCATTCAGTTCAATGATCAGAACAACAGCAGTTAGTTCAGTGGCCACTCGCAACTGTCAGTACGTCCAGAACTCAGGGCTGGCTTCTTGACCTCTAGACTCGGAGCAGGTTTGACCATTAGCTCCTTGTGGCAACGTGGAGTTGACAAAGATCGTTCTCTTCCCATGTCTGTTGTCTACAGGAGACCTGCTCGGCATCCCCACGGTTGCTAATATCTACCACACACCTTCTCAAGTTCATCTACCTAGAGTCCCCGCAGGGGATGAAACATACTATAAATAACCTTCTCATTTAATATTTAACTATGACAGACTAGAAAAAAAATGCAGGGAAAAAGGCAGTATTGCCATGCACAACAGAGTAAGGACTGTACTCAGAAGTTTAAGATGGGGCGAGAGCAGAGAATGAACCAAAGGTGGGTCCTTTTGAGTCTGAAGTGTGAGCAATGGCACAGGCTGCAGCCTATGCCTCCAGGGTGAAGGGTGAAGGGTGAAGGGTGAAGGGTGAAGGGTGCTCTTCTTCATGCTTCTATCCCCTGGAGTTGTTCCCTCAGGAGGCATTTCTCTGAGTCCTGCCCATGGACCTAAGCAGAAAACAGATGAGACTGGGCCTCTCAAGGGAGCCCCCAGCCGACAGAGCAGAGAGTGGGCCCACCAGATGGACGCACAGGGGGACGGGGTTTAAGGCATGCAGTCTCCTTATTTTAGGTCTCTGGGAAGCCTGAGCATTTAACTGATTCCCAATTTCTTGTTCTTGCAAATAGAGACCCCTAAGTCCACGGACCTCAGTTGAGACATAGCACATGCTGTTGGTCAGAAGGTCCTCAAACAACTATACCATTTTCTTAATTGAAGTATAGGCAACTTACACTTTGTGTTCATTTCTGCTTTACAGCTGAGTGACTCAGTTATACATATATATATATATATATATATATATATATATATATTCTTTTTCATTATGGCTTATCCCAGGATATTGAATATAGTTCTCCGTGCTTTACAGCGGGACTTTGCTGTTTATCCATCCTAAATATAATAGTTTGTACCTGGTAATCCCAGACTCCCAGTCCGCCCCTTCCCCGCCTCCTTGGCAACCACAGGCCCGTTCTCTGTCTGCGAGTCTCTCTCCGTTTTGTGGATAGGCTCACTGGTGTCATAGTTTAGTTAGATTCCACACATGAATAGGACTGTATGGCATTCGTCTTTCTCTGTCTGACTTCACTTCCTATGATCGTCTCTGGGTCCCTCCATGTTGCTGTAAATGGCATTATTTCATTCTTTTTATGACTGAGTGATATTCTTGGGCTATATGTATATGTGTGTGTATATGTATATATATCACATCTTTTTCAGCCATTCATCTTTTGATGGACATTTAGGTTGTTTCCCTGTCCTGGCTATTGTAAATAGCGCTGCAATTAACCCTGGAGTGCATGTATCTTTTGGCATCACAGTTTTGTCTGGATATATGCCCAGGAGTAGGATTGCAGGATCGCATGGCAATTCTGCTTTTAGTTTTATGAGGAACCACCATACTGTTCTCCATAGTGGATTCCGCACCAACAGTGTAGGAGGGCTTCCTTCTCTCCACACCCTCTCTGGCATTTGCCGTTTGTAGACTTCCTAATTGGAGAAGCCGATGGCACCCCACTCCAGTACTCTTGCCTGGAAAATCCCATGGACAGAGGAGCCTGGTAGGCTGCAGTCCATGGGGTCCCGAAGAGTTGGACACGACTGAGCGACTTCACTTTCACTTTTCACTTTCATGCACTGAGAAGGACATGGCAACCCACTCCAGTGTTCTTGCCTGGAAAATCCCAGGGACGGGGAAGCCTGGTGGGCTGCCGTCTATGGGGTCGCACAGAGTCAGACACGACTGAGGCGACTTAGCAGCAGCAGCATCAGACTTCCTAATGACAGCCATTCCGACAGGTGTGAGGTGGTGCCTCACTGTAGTTTTGGTTTGCATTCCTCTATAATTAGCGATGTTGAGCACCTTTTCACTCCATTGTTTTGATTTGATCAACTCACAAAGTCTTGGGCCGGTCCCTCTTCCCTTTCTTCCTTTAATTTTTTCAGGTGTGTATTTTAATGAAAATAAAATCCTTTTATTATGCGATTCATTTTCCCCCTAGCAATCAAAAATTTTTAAAAGCATTTGCTTCATAGAGTGCTTTTAGTATTGGCGGAAGTTTGAAGTTCCTTTCCCAGCTGACTCAAGTTCCATTTAGATTGAATGGATGGCAGTGAGAGCTCCCTTTTCCAGTTTAATACTCATGGGCAGGAAGGGCTACCTCTACCCCTCCCGTCTGGGGTGGGAAGATAGGCCAGGCTTCAAGTCAGGTCAGATGTACTGCTCAGAGCTATAGTGCAGTGGTAAAGAGGGGCCTTGCCCGTCCAGGGGACACCAGGTTGATCCCTGGTCTGGGAAGATTCCACATGGTGTGGAGCAACCAAGTCCGTGCACTGCAACTGTTGAGCCTGTGGGCTGAAACCACTGAAGCCCGCACCCCGGGAGCCCATGCCCACAGCAGAAGGCGATGCAACGAGCAGCCCGTGCAGTGCAACTGGGGAGTAGCCCCCGCTCTCCACACGGGAGAAAGCCCACATGCAGCGACGGAGACATGGCGCAGCGGAAAGTAAGCACTTACTTATATTTTTGAAAAGCTTCTCTTTGTGAAAACGCCTGAATTTGGATTCTCAATGAGTGTTTCCCATGGACATCCTCCCCACGGGAGGTCACATGCTCATCCACACGAAACTTCCTCACTCAAAACACTTTGCAAACTACACTTTGGAAGTTGCCTCAAAACTGTGGCCTCTCTCTAAGAATTCTAAATTGTGGCAAATTGTCCTCTGAGGGCAGATTAGCTTTCTGAAAGCACACTGAAGTCACTTGAAGTCAAGTGGAGAACCAAGGGAGCACCAGAAATAAGACCCAGCTCTGCCCCAACTGTTGTTCTTGTGAGCCATCCTGGGGATTGGGGGAAATTTAGGGAGGAACATTCCAGATCGTTTCTGAACCAGGTTTCATAGGGGCTTGGTTAGACTAAGTCTACATCCCTTAGGAGGCTGCTTTGATGAAAAAAAAAAAAGTCATTTATCTTATTGTATAAAGTTGGGAATGTTTGTAAATAATCTTTTCATTCCCTTATTTTATAATAATATCTCATATACACCAAGTTGTAAAGAAAATTTACCTTTGATCTACTGGCTATTACTTTTTTAAAAACCTAACATTATTAAAGACTCTGATGCTGGGAAAGATTGAGGGCAAGAGGAGAAGGGGGCAGCAGAGGATGAGATGGTTAGATAACACCACTGACTCAATGGACACAAGTATGAGCAAATTCTGGGAGATAGTGAAGGACAGGGAAGCCTGGCGTGCTGCAGTCCATGGGAATACAGAGAGTCTGACATGACTTAGCAACTGAACAGCAACAACATTGAGAAACCACAGCTTTCACATAAACTGCCAATAAGATGGGACCAAGAAAAACAAGGAATAAAGCATCTAATAATGCCACCCAGAGACGCTTCCACGTAGCAACCCAAATATAACACCTTTCAGAGTGAGCAACTTGCTACCAAGACTCACAGTACAATTTCAAAAGAACGTACATTGTCCTGCCATATTCTTTGCTGAGAGAACAAGTTAAAGACACTAAAAAAATTTTTTTAATAAAATGAAAAATTTTAAACCATGGCAGACGTGGAACCCAACTGTTTTTTAAGTCAAGTGACTCTCACAACAGATTGGGTGATTTCTATAAGTCTGATGAGTCCTTTCTGTGCCAGACCATATTTCTTCAGACCCACAGTGGCCATCCTGTAAAGTCGAAAGCAGCTGTCTACGGCTCTGGCATCTTTCCGTCTGGGGCTTAGGCCATCTCCCCCCACTTCCTTTGATCTACTGTGGGTAGGCAGGCGGAGGTGTGGGAGACTGCTAAAGAGGGGCAGAAGGATTATTCGAAAGTCAGGGCTGGACACCTGGACTATCCTTTGAAAAGCACAGTCAAGGCCTGGGCTTTCTCCTTCCATTGCTGAGATTATCCTTATGTAAACCCCATCTGTCTCATTCACAGCAGAGGCAGCGGGGGAGCACAGGGAGTCAGGACCCCCGAGAACTCCAGAGTGCGTGTGTCAGGGCGATTGCGGAGCCTGCCTGCCCAGGCAGCCCGCCCACTACAGCCTCCGCCTGCCGGGCAGCTGAGCTGCAGGCCAGAGTGCGAGTAACTGCAGGGCTTCTGCCAACTCACTGGTCCAAGTGATGGGAACAGAAAATAGCTGCTTGTGTAAAAAGTTGTTAATCAGCAGGACCTTGCTGAACCTCTCTCTGCCCCATTCAGCACAGTCACAGTCCCCCTCTGCTCCTGGCCCCTGGCTGGGCTGTTGGAAGGCCAGTGCCAGGTACAGGTGGAAGGCCTAGGAAAAATTCAAAAGTCACAGACCGACTTGAGCACTGACCAAAGCTGGGCAGAAACCACCAACTCAAGGGGCCCACAAACAGTGGTACACGTAGCACTGTGCGGAAGGCTACTTCTCATCATGAACCACATCAATTTGCATGAAGACATTTTTATTGCAAGTGACAGAGATATGTCTTAGGGAAGGGTTGCCTTTTTCTGATGTTAATAAATGGGTTTTAGCTGTTCTAACCCTGGCCACTGATAACTAGGTAGCTTCTGCCTATGAAAACAGAGAAGAAAGACTTCCCTGGTGGTCCAGTGGTTAAGATTCCACCTTCCAATGAAGTGGGCGTGGGTTCGATCCCTGGTCCGAGAACTAAGACCCGACATGCCATGCAGCAACTAAGCCTGAGCGGGCTCTGGAGCCCAAGCTGCAGCTAGAGAGTCCGTGGGCCACAGCGAAAGATCCCACGTGATGCAACTGAGACCCAGCACTGCCAAAAATAAATAAATATTCTTTTAATAAAAAAAAATAAACTTCTATTAAGTGACAATCTACTCTAGTATTATTGCCTGGAAAATCCCATGGACAGAGGAGCCTGGCTACAGTCCATGGGGTTGTGAAGAGTCGGACACAACTCTGGAGTGTTGGAGTATAGCACCACACTAAAAACTAAAACAGAAAAGAAGCACACAGCCTCCAGGACTAGGTGAGAGGAAAGAAAATGTAGTAAATGGGCCTGCTTCGCTCCTGTGTTCACGTCTGATAGAACAGTTTTGCAGATGTAGTCATTAGGAATTAAATTCAGCCTGTTGTTAAGAGGAATTTTTGCAGGAAGGGGGACCTCTTCCAGGGCCCGAAACTGGGCTCTTGTCTAACACTCAGAAATGAATTGTCCAAGGAGACGCTTGTGCTGACCAAGCAAGAGATTTTATTGGGAAAGGGCACCCGGGTGGAGAGCAGCAGGGTAAGGGAACCCAGGAGAAGAGCTCTGCCACGTGGCTCACAGTCTCTGGTTTTATGGCGATGGGATTAGTTTCCGGGTTGTCTTTAGCTAATCATCTGACTCAGAGTCCTTCCTGGTGGTGCACACCTTGTTCAGCCAAGATGGATGCCAGAGAGAAGGATTCTGGGAGGTGGTCTGACATGTGGTGTCTCCTTGACCTTTCCCCAACTCTTCCGGTTGGTGGTGGCTTATTCGTTCCGTGTTTCTTACCAGGTCCTCCTGTCGTAAAACAACTCTGGCAAATGGTTGCTATGGTGCCTGGCCAGGGTGGGCGGTTCCAGCCAGTGTGCTTCCCCTAAGAGAATCACAAAACAATGGCAACGTAAGGGGAGGAGGATTTCTCTCTCACATGGAAGACAGAGGGGAGATGGTCCCAGTACAGAAGCTCCACGAGGTCATCCTCTCTTTCCTTCTAATGTCAGTTACTAAAATTTAAGTTGGGATTTGAATGTATTTAATTGCAAATGTAGTGACTTCCACACAAAGGAAATACTTACATTATATCATTAATGAAGGAAATGTTTGTTATTATTCTAGGAAGGAAATCAGAGCCCTCAAAAACTGGCTCAAAAAAATATTAACACAAGATTTTTTTTGTTTTGTAGCACTGACCCATCTTTACAAATTTCAGACTGATTCTTTGCTTTCTTATGGCCACCCCTTCGCCTCCTTGATCTGGTGGTGTTAGGCCTTTTTCATAAGATGCCAAGGACAGGAAATGAAGGCTTTGAGAAGCCCATAAAAACTAAACGGGTTCCAGGACTTCCCTAGTGGACCAGTAGCTAAGACTCCACACTCCCAGTGCAGGAGGTCTGGGTTCAATCCCTGGTCAGGGAGCTAGATCCCACCTGCCACAACTAAAGACCCCGAGTGCAGCAACTAAGACCCGGCACAGTCAACCAAATTCTTTAAAGCCAGCAACAACTGCAGGGGTTCCAACAGCTGCAGTGCTCAGCAGCGGGGCACAGCAGCATCTCTCGCTATGAGCCCGCCCACACCGTGTGGCCACACCCTCAAACCCTGCCCTCTGAACCCCTCTGTGTATGCCGGTCCCAAGGATTCCGATGTGTATCGGAGACAAGAGCAGCTTCCTTCCCCAGGTCGTCAGGTCTGACGCAGGGCTGTCATCCTTTACCTTCCTGGGTGCTGGGCCTCCAACCTGCTCCCACTCTCCTTTCCTCTGCACACACATCCTTTCTCCCACTGTCCCTCCTCCTTCCCAGCCGCTTCTCCCTCCCTCACTTCCTGTCTCGGAGCCTCTGGATGTTGGCTCAGCCAGGCCCTTCAAATCCCTCACTCACCCCATACCTGCTCTGCAGTCACTTAGATGATGCCCTCACACCATGGACACCTGCGGGGGCAGGAGGCCCAGGCCACACTCTGGCTCCGGTGCCCCTGCAACCATCATAAAGGACGTAGCCCACAGGGGATTCCTTGGCAATCCTGTTCCAGTACTCTTGCCAGGGAAATCCCACGGACAGAGGAGCCTGCGGGGCTACAGTCCATGGGGTCACAAAGAGTCGGACACAGCTGAGCAACTGAGCCACACCAGTAGCTAGGACTTCAAACTTTCATGGCTGAGGGTCTGGGTTCAATCCCCTGGTTGGAGAATTAAGATCCCACAAGCTTCAGGGTAGCCAAAAATAATAATAGTACACAAAGGAGACTGTCCCTTGAACACAAAGAACGTGTTCATTGGGGAAAGCAGCTCTGACTGGCACTGACCCATGAGCCCCTACCGGTCCTCTCCTGGAGGGTGAGTCATGGGAAGCCTCCTGAAGGAAGGCACAAGAAAGGCCAGAGGCATTGCCTGTGACCCAGGGCAGGACACGCTGCTCGAAGGGCGACAAAGCAGTGAGGCGGCTCACACAGCTGTCATTTTCTGTCCCTAAGCATCTTGCACCCTCGCAATATAAACGACCCATAGTTAAAGTCAACAAGATCTGAGAGGATGCTGTTAATGGCACACTGCTGAAGAGGGTCATGACGTGAGAGATGAGGGCTCTGCTCCCTGGAGGCGGCTCAAAGCTTGGGTTGGCTCCCAGAGCCACTGCAGAGGCAGGCAGGCAGCCCCTGCTCGGGGCATCCCTTCAGCAAGCGGCTCCCCTCTCAGCCTGGAGACAGGCCCTCTCCCCTCTGCCCACTGTGGTCTGCTGGTAAGATGAATGGTCATCCTCCCTACTCCACCACTGACGTGGTCCAGGCCAACCCTGCTGCTACTAATGGCTTAGAAAGTGAGGTGTTAGCAGCCTAGATGGCTATTGACAGAGGAATGGATGGAATATTATTCAGCCTTAAGAAGGGACAAAATTGGGTTACTTGTAGCGATGTGGATGAACCTAGAGTCTGTCATACAGAGTAAAGTAAGTCAGAAAGAGAAAACTACCATATATTAACACATATAAATGGCAACCCAGGCCAATACCCTTGCCTGGAGAATCTCTTGGACAAAAGAGCCTGGAGGGCTACAGTCCATGGGGTCACAGAGTCACACACAACTGAGTGAGTGATGCAGACACACCCAGAATCTAGAAAAATAGTACTGATGAACCTATTCGCAGGGCAGGAATGGAGACACAGATGCAGAGAGCAGACATGTGGGCATGGTGGGAAAGAAGAGGCTGGGACGAATTCAGAGCCCAGCACTGACACACCTACACGACCGTGCATAAAATGGACAGCTAGGGGAAGCTGACACACAGCACAGGGGCCTCAGCTCAGCGCTCTGTGAGGACCTAGACGGGTGGGGTGGGGCNCTGAGGATGATCTCCAAGCCAAGAGCATACTTCACAGCCTGTGGTGACGGGTTCTTCCTGAATATTTCAAATGTGTGCTCTGTTTTAATAGCCTGGACCAAACCCAGGAAGCACTGAGCCTCTGCACACAGTCAGTGTCTTGGATCTTATTTCACCAGTGGCTGCTTTTCTGATGGGTTCTGCTCTCCTTGGGAATTCCCCTGCTAACGCTGCAGCCCTTCACTTCTGCCCACTTCCTCCTTGGTGCTCTTGTCTCCCGCTCCAGACACACAGCAGAAGGTGGCAGTTTGCAGCATCGGTTACCAAGAGGCACGGAGATGTCCAGGCCTGCTGGTCTGTTCCCCACACTTAACTCAGATATGAGGAGCTGGAAAGGGCCCTCAAGGTAGCAGTGAAGCAGGATGACATAGGCTTTTGTCTCAGATAGACAAAAACAAACAAATGCTAAAGACTTCTTTCGAGCTAGTTTATTTCCAATGCCCCTGACTTAACAGTCCACAAGATCCACCCCTTATCTGCATTTCCATAGCTTTAAGCTTCTAATCAAGAATTTGGAAAGACTATTCTGCCAAGCAGGACAGTTTTCTTTATTCCTTCTACAGTCTAAACTTGCCCATTTGTTCTCTCCTGTCATTCCCTGACTTACTTGATTACTACTTGTCTTCTAACAAATTTTTTTTCCTGTTCCCTTAAGCCCTTCTCCTGTCTGCCATGCATTTTATCCTCTTTCCGAGAAACACTGTCCGAACTGGATGGCAGAGCTCGAGGAGAGCAGGGGTTTCGAGCCCAACAGCTGGGGTTCACAATCCCAGCTCTGCTACGTACAGGCTGTGCAACCCTGGGCATGTTGCTTAACCTCTCTGTGCCTTAGTTTCCTCAGAGGTTAAACTGAGGTGCCTTCATCATAGGGTTATGTGTAGATGAAATGTGTTGACATATGAAAAACTCTTAGGGACTTCCCTGGTGGTCCAGTGGCTAAGATTCTGCTCTGCCAATGCAGGCAACTCGGGTTCGATCCCTGGTCCAGGAACTAGGTCCTCCATGCTGCAGCTAAGACACAGCAAAGCCAAATAAATAAAGTGTAACCAAGTACACAAGGAAAAAGGCTGCAGAAGTGTGTGCTGTTATAGGCCCCAGACTGTGAGTGTTCCCAGGGTGAGCCAGACCAAGCAGCTGGCCCCAAGGAGCTCATCCTCAAGTAAAAGAGGAATGGCAAGGGAAAAAGACAACAATAATAGCATTAAGAGATAACGGTGAACTCAAGATCCAAGCGGGCTTCCCAGTGGTACCGGTGGTAAAGAACCTGCCTGCCAATGCAGGAGACGTAAGAGACACAGATTCGATCCCTTGGTCGGGAAGATCCCCGGAGAAGGGCATGGCAACCCACTCCAGTATTTTTGCCTGGAGAATGCCATGGACAGAGAAACCTAGCAGGCTACTGTTCAAAGGGTCACAAAGACTCAGACAGGATTGAAGTGACTCGGCATGCACTCACGCAAGGTAAAAGTCACACTCTGTGAGAACACAAAAGTCAGGGCAGTTCACCCCACTGGTGAATCTNTTGCTTAACCTCTCTGTGCCTTAGTTTCCTCAGAGGTTAAACTGAGGTGCCTTCATCATAGGGTTATGTGCAGATGAAATGTGTTGACATATGAAAAACTCTTAGGGACTTCCCTGGTGGTCCAGTGGCTAAGACTCTGCTCTGCCAATGCAGGCAACTCGGGTTCGATCCCTGGTCCAGGAACTAGGTCCTCCATGCTGCAACCAAGACATAGCAAAGCCAAATAAATAAAGTGTAACTAAGTACACAAGGAAAAAGGCTGCAGAAGTGTGTGCTGTTATATGCTCAGACTGTGAGTGTTCCCAGGGTGAGCCAGACCAAGCAGCTGGCCCCAAGGAGCTCATCCTCAAATGAAAGAGGAATGGCAAGGGAAAAAGACAACAATAATAGCATTAAGAGATAACAGTGAACTCAAGATCCAAGCGGGCTTCCCAGTGGTACCCGTGGTAAAGAACCTGCCTGCCAATGCAGGAGACGTAAGAGACACAGATTCGATCCCTTGGTTGAGAAGATCCCCAGAGAAGGGCATGGCAACCCACTCCAGTATTTTTGCCTGGAGAATGCCATGGACAGAGAAACCTGGCAGGCAACTGTCCAAAGGGTCACAAAGACTCAGACCAGATTGAAGGGACTCAGCATGCATTCACGCAAGGTAAAAGTCACACTCTGTGAGAACACAAAAGTCAGGGCAGTTCACCCCACTGGTGAATCTGGGACTGCTCGCTCCCTGGCACCGGGCACAAGGGGTGAGGAGAAGTCTGATGAATCCTGGGCCTATTCGTCATACATTTTTGCAAAATAAATTACTCCAAAACTTGAGGCTTAATAACAACAAACATTTGCCATCTTGGGACGTTTCTAGCATTCCAGCGGTTATTAATCTACTTTCCAATTCAGGGGGCGTGGTTTCGATCCCTGGTTGGGAAAGTAAGATCCCACATGCCTCCGGGTGACTACCGAGCTAGTGAGCTCCAGAGCGTGCACCACAACTAGGGAGTCTGTGCGCCGCAACAAATGAGTCTGTGTGTCGGAACTAAGACCTGAAGCAGTCAATTATTTTTTAACTAAATTTTTTTTTTTCATTTTACTATCTCACACAGTTTTGGTAGGTCAGGAACTCAGGACTGACTCACTTGGAGGTTTCTGGCTCAGGGTCTCCCTTCAGATTACAGGCAGACTTCAGCAGAGCCTACTGTCTTGCGAAGGCTTAGCTGGGGCAGAGGATCCCCTTCCAGCAGGGCTCCCACATGTGCCGGCCAGGGGAGTGCTGGCCGTGGGCAGCAAGCCTCGGTTCTCTGCAGGTGTCCCTCACCACAGGATGCTGCCCAAGTGTCCTTAGCTGGAAGGCCAGCTTCTCCAGATCAAGTCACCCCTGGGAGAACTGGTGGATGGGGCAATGTCCTGTTAGACCTAGCCTCAGCAGTCACACTGTGTTCCACAAGGCAGCCCTAGGAGGGAATAAAAACGTCGAGAACCACTAGAGGGGACTTCCTGGTGGTCCAGGGGATAAGAATCCGCCTGCCACTGCAGGGGACGCAGGTTCGATTCCTGGTCCAGGAAGATTCCAAGTGCCATGGCGCATCAAAGCCCACGTGCAACTACTGAGCCTGTGGTCTGCAGCAAGAGAAGCTGCCGCAAGGAGAAACCCGGGCACTGCAACCAAGAGTAGCCCCCACTCCCCGCAACTAGAAAAAGCGCGTGCACAAGCAACAAGGATCCAGCGCAGCCAAAACGCAGCAAGTAAATAAACACATATGAGTCACTGGACACCATCCGGAGGCTGGCGATCACAAAGGGCAGGGCTATGCCAGGCTGTGCCATGCATGGGAAAGGGTAGGTGGTGGGCCAGGGGAGACCCCGGACCCCAGAGGCTTGCTGTGGCCCCAACAGACAGGGTTTTGGCATGGTGAAAAACCACAGAACTGCCTTAAGCAGATGAAGCTGTTACTAAATACTATGAGTTGATTAAAAAAAAAAATTATCAACTCCCAAAGCTCCCAAGATCTACTTTCCCCCTTGTAATGAGATACCAGTTTAAACTGGGCAGTTAATTGGACAGCTGGCCCCTCTAGGAGGTGCGCTCCCTGAGCGGGTGGGATATTTCTCTTTGGCATCCCCACTCCTGGTGCCCGGCCTGGCACGCAGGAGGCGCTGGGTGAGTCTTTGTTGAGTGAGGCTACGGGAGCCTACGGGCCCTTCTCCCTGTCATGTGCTGAAGGCAACAGCCTCCAGGCTCACCCAGTCCCTGCACAACAGAGGGGCTGCCCCGCATACCTGCTCTGAGAGCCAGGTGGGTGACAAAGCCAGAGTGTTTGGGTCTGATCGCTGCCCCTCCCTCCTGTTCAGCAGGAGCTCACCTCCTGCACAAATGGGACACACAGGCCTCCATGTGAAGCAGGATTTGGCGGTGATGGCAAATTTCCATCATTGTCTGTGGTCTTTTCAAACCAAGCATCAGAAAGCAAGGCTGCAGGGTGGGGCAATATTTGGGGCCGAGCACACCCACTGGCCCAGTGGCAGCACACTGTCCATCATCCTTTTTCAGGCAGAGAATCCTCCCTCTAGACAAGAAAGGGGCTTTGTCCCTGCCCCAGCATCTTTAAGCAGCCAGAGTCCTGGGAGAGTCCTGAATTTCGGAGCACTCTGGCTCTGAGCTGGGACTCAGGACTCAGCTTACACAGGCAGCGTTACTACTCCCTGTCAGGAGAGAGGTTTCATCTCTGTCCCTCTTGAGAGGGGAGGAACATGCCCTGATCCTAACTACACAACATGTGTTCATCTCTTCCCTATTAAACAACTCCGAGTCCCTGAGTTCTGCATCTAATCAGAAACCGTGTGCTGGGTGATTTTTAAAATATTACCCTCTAAGAGCATATAGATGAAGCCAAGAAGCCAGCCACTGTAAATTACCTCCTGCTCCCCGGACCATGACGTGGTTACTGTCACCAGGCAAGCCGTTTCCATAAAATCCCAAATGTCTCACCCTTTATCTTTCAGTTCTACAAAATTTATTGATCTTCATAGCCATGAGAGGCAAGAGGAAATATATTTCAAGTTCATGTCTTTTATTACCGACCCAGCCGATCTTGTGAAAGGCTCAGACTTATCCTCCCATCCAGTCACCAGCATTTACAGCAACTTTTAAACATGTCACTTTGCCTTTTGCTGACTTCTTCCCATGGTTTAGGACTCTTTGGGAGTTCTCTGAGTAACTCTGATTTCAGGACCAGAACGAATAAATGGTTTAAGTTCTTTTGCAGCTCACTGGAAAGAGAATTTGAAGTTCCCTTGAGGAGACTGTTAACCACGGACCACAGAAACCTAGGAAGGAGCAAGCATTTCCCAAATTTACATCTTTTTTCATATGGGACTAAGGAGAGGAGCGCTGTCTGCCAAACAGATCCCCAGGCTCCCTGGCGTGTGTGTCTGCTGTGTCCCAAGGTTTGAGAAAACAGCATTCAATTGCATCTCCACTTGCCAAGGAAAAAGTTATTACTGATAAATGTGAAATGAAGAATTGGTTTCTTTAAACATGACCTTTAATGCTGAAGCTGAAGCTCCAATACTTTGGTCACCTGATGTAAAGAGCTGACTTGGTGGAAAAGACCTGGATGCTGGGAAAGATTGAGGGACAGAGGAGAAGGGGGCAACAGAGGATGAGATGGTTGGATGGCATCACTGACTTGATGCACATGAGTTTGAGCAAACTCCAGGAGATAGTGAAGGACAGAGAAGACTGGGGTGCTGCAGTCCATGGGGTCGCCAAGAGTTGGACACGGCTTAACGACTGAACAACAACCAGCACAAAGGGAACATGACGAAGAAGTCACTGTGGAATTCCACCTTTGTTCCAACACGTAGAATTCCACCTTTGTTCTTTACAAAAGCAAGAAAAGATTGGTTTTAAAAACACCAGTCTTTATAGAAAAAGGACAAGCATTTGCAGGCGTCAAACTTGGTGTGTTCCAATGTGACCCACGTCCGATTGGATCAAGAATGGAGAGGCTCAGGCTGCGTAACCAGCCAGCCCTAGTCCTGTGTCCCGCTTGGTGCATTTCACCTTGCTCTCCGTCCGTGCTTTCTCCTCCCCTTAAGCTTGGTTTTGTGATGTCACCTCTAGGCTCAGACGCCTTGTAGGGAGTCACTGCCCGGACCCACAGAACAAAGTTGACAGCTGTCTGTCTCCAAGGCAGAAATCATCTGTGCATGTCTCCAATCTTATACTCCATGAGATTTTTCTGTTGTTGTTCCAGAGAGCCCAGCAAACCCAAACGTACAGCTGCCTTGAGACTTCNCAACAACCAGCACAAAGGGAACATGACGAAGAAGTCACTGTGGAATTCCACCTTTGTTCCAACACGTAGAATTCCACCTTTGTTCTTTACAAAAGCAAGAAAAGATTGGTTTTAAAAACACCAGTCTTTATAGAAAAAGGACAAGCATTTGCAGGCGTCAAACTTGGTGTGTTCCAATGTGACCCACGTCCGATTGGATCAAGAATGGAGAGGCTCAGGCTGCGTAACCAGCCAGCCCTAGTCCTGTGTCCCGCTTGGTGCATTTCACCTTGCTCTCCGTCCGTGCTTTCTCCTCCCCTTAAGCTTGGTTTTGTGATGTCACCTCTAGGCTCAGACGCCTTGTAGGGAGTCACTGCCCGGACCCACAGAACAAAGTTGACAGCTGTCTGTCTCCAAGGCAGAAATCATCTGTGCATGTCTCCAATCTTATACTCCATGAGATTTTTCTGTTGTTGTTCCAGAGAGCCCAGCAAACCCAAACGTACAGCTGCCTTGAGACTTCACTTACAGCAGCCTCACAGCCAGCATGCCTCCCAAGCCTTCCTCAAGTCTCCGCACCTATCAAGACGCAGAGGCAGCTGAGCGAGGCCGGCCTCCTGCTCCAGACCACCGCCGGCGTGCAGGTGCAAGGCGGTGCCGCGGCATGCTGTGGCCGCTCTCCGGCTCTGTCCTCTGTAAGCCCCGGTGGGTGCCCAACCCACTCTGCGTGTATTTGTGCTGTGTGTGGCATCGTTCCCTCACAAGACAGTGCATCCGAGGGTGGGCCCCTGCCCCCCACACAGCTCTCCTCCCTGGAATCTAGCCCAAAAAGTGGGTACTGAATAGCCAGCTTTCAAATGGAACCAAATATGTCTGCAAAAAGAAAATATTACGGCTCTCAGCTAGAAAAAAAAATGATGCAAACTCATTTACTTTGTGGAATTCTCTGGAAGGTTAATTATAATAATGCATGTTCATTTTTCTCAAGTCACTATGGTGTCCACCTTCATTGAAGATCTGAGGCTGAGCTACCAAGGAGGAAACATCTGGCAACATCTGTAGAGTGTCATCACCTGTAGAAGTGACTGCTCCCTCGCTGGTCCTGGGCCCGATAGCTTCGCTGTTCCCCTTTCCTGAAATGCACGCTTGTGCGCGAGATGGCCAGCTCCTTCCCAGCTGCGTCTCGGCGGTTGTACCTCTTTGAGATCCCAGGACGCTTCAGCACATGAGAAGGGCTCAGAAAGTGCTTGAAGNCTAAATACTCTCCGTTTAAAAGGAAATTATACAAATGAATTTATTTACAAAACAGAAACAGACTCACAAACTTGGAGAATAAACTTAGGTTGCCGGGGGGGGAAAGGACTGGGGAAAGGGATAGTTAGGGCTTTGGGGACAGACATGTACACATTCTTATATTTAAAATGGATAACCAGCAAGGACCTACTGTACAGCACATTCTGCTCAATGTTATGTGGTAGCCTGGATGGGAGAGGAGTTTGGGGGAAACGGATACATGTATATGTATGGCTGACTTTCTTTGTCATATACCTGAAATTACCACATTTCGAATCGGCAATTAACACTGTAGCCTGCCAGGCTCCTCTGTCCATGGGATTTCCCAGGCACGAATACTGGAGTGGGTAGCCATTCCCTTCTTCAGGGGATCTTCCCAACCCNGTATATGTATGGCTGACTTTCTTTGTCATATACCTGAAATTACCACATTTCGAATCGGGAATTAACACTGTAGCCTGCCAGGCTCCTCTGTCCATGGGATTTCCCAGGCACGAATACTGGAGTGGGTAGCCATTCCCTTCTTCAGGGGATCTTCCCAACCCCAGGGATCGAACCCAGGTCTCCTGCTCTGCAGGCAGATTCCTTACCCTCTGAGCCACTGGAGAAGCCCCATCAGTTTACCATGGATGTCTTAACAAGGTACCACAGACTGGCGGTCTTCAAAGCGAGCAAGTTTTGTAAATGTGATTTCGTCCTGGCTGCACTGGGTCTTCATGCTGTGTGCCAGCTTCCTCTGGTTGCAGCGAGGAAGGGCTCTTCTTCACGGGTGCACACAGGCTGCACGCGCAGGGCTCGCTAGTGCACCTGCCGGGCTCTGAAGCGCGGGCTCGGGAGTCGTGGCGCACGGGCTTAGTTGCTCCTCGGCGTGTGGGATCTCCCCCAGGGATCAAACCAATCTCTCCTGCATTGGCAGGCAGATCCGTGACCACTGGACCCCCAGGGGAGTCCCAACAGTAGGACTTTACCTTCTTCCAGCTCTGGAGGCTGCAATGCAGATCACGCTGCTGGCAAGGTTGGCTCCTTTCGGGGGCCACGAGGGAGCATCCGCTTTCCATGCCTCTCCCCTAGCTTCCAGTGATCCGCTGGCAATCTTGGGCACTCTTTGTTTGGTGGAAGCATCTCCACGCTCTCTGCCTTTATCTCCACATAGTGTTGTCCTTGTCCACACATCTGTGTCCAGACTTCCCCTTTTGCTAAAGATTCCAGACATATGGGATTAGGGGCTCACCTTACTTCGAGAATGATCTTAACTAATTACATCAGCAACTCTTCAATGAGGTCACACTGTGGGGTACAGGAGGCTAGGACTCAAGCATATGAGTTTAGGTAGGGGACACAACTCAAACCACAACACAATGTGTCTGGCGCTAGATAAGCTCCAGACACAGGGAAATAAATACGATGAGGCTCCAAGAATGAAGCAACTCGCCACAGGGAAACTGACGACTGAATCCCCTGTCTCTGTTCTCACAGCTGTAACCAGATCCAAACAGACATGAGCCCGGTGCAAGCCCAGATGCCCAGGATCTGGAAGATTCCCCAGTGCACACTAGGGTAACACCTTTTACCACAGGTAGACAGGTAAGGTTGGGGGAGACTTTGCACATTCTGTAGGTCTAAAAATCTAGGCAGTATGTCTGAGTCTTAGGGACACAGAAACAGGAGGCACTCAGATGACCCGGCTCCTCTCCCCACGGGATTCTCCAGGCGCGAACCCTGGAGTGGGTTGCCATTTCCTTCTCTGGGGGATCTTCCCAACCCAGCGATCAAACCTGGGTCTCCCCCATCACATGCAGACTCTGAGCCATGAGAGAACATTTATTACAATGAAAGAGCCACTCTAGTGGAGAATGGACCACAGGTGATGGATCCTGCCTCCTGCTCCAGGGAGTAGAGGGCTGCCAGGTGAATCTGCAGAGACCACCCTGGAACCGGAGCCACAAAGGATGCAGGAGCTTACCTGGGGCTCAGGATGGAGACAAGCCCGGCAGAAGGAAGACCGCGCATACAGTGCGCCGTGGAGTGATGAGTCCTGGGCACGTTTCTGAGAACCTCGATTGTGCACTGTTGTTCAGACAGTTTCTTATTACCAAGTTGGTGTGTGTGAGAAGTGAAAGTGTGCAATACCAGTGGTCTCAGCAATAGGGCGTTTATGCACCTAAAAAGTTCTGAAAACGCCTCGATGTGCTTGTAGACAATTTTAAAACTAGGGGGGAAAGTAAGTAAAATAGGGTAACTAGTTTCTTAACTTCTGATCATTTCAAAGATACCCTAAGAAAAGTGAATTTGTTTTTACTAATGTGTTTTAGAAATGTCTGCCATCTGAAGGACCCGGATTTTTTTAAGTCTAAAATTTAATCTGCATTGTATGAAAGGAGGAAAAACAATCTCTCTTCAACCTCCTTTATCTCTTCTCCTTTAAGGAGGTGTGGTAGGTTTTCTTGAGATGCTCANTGAATTTGTTTTTATTAATGTGTTTTAGAAATGTCTGCCATCTGAAGGACCCGGATTTTTTTAAGTCTAAAATTTAATCTGCATTGTATGAAAGGAGGAAAAACAATCTCTCTTCAACCTCCTTTATCTCTTCTCCTTTAAGGAGGTGTGGTAGGTTTTCTTGAGATGCTCATCAGACTCTTCTCCATGTTTCTCCAAGGTCCTCTCGTGGGATATGTACAGTGTCATTTCCGGTTCCTTGCTTCTCCCGAAGGTGACTTAGCCAAGAGCAGAGGAAACAAATCTCTACCCCCCTTTTCCTTTTCAAGTCTTTATTGAATTTTTACAATGTTGTTTATGTTCAATGGTTTGATTTTTTGGCTGCAAGGCATGTACGGTCTGAGCTCCCCAAAGTGAAAGTGAAAGTGAAGTCACTCAGTCGTGTCCGACTCTTTGCGACCTGTGGACTGTGGCCCACCAAGGTCCTCTGTCCACGGGATTCTCCAGGCAAGAATACTGGAGTGGGTTGCCATTTCCTTCTCCCCAACCAGGGATCAAATCTGCATTGGAAGATGAAGTCTTAACTTCTGAACCACCAGGGAAGTGCCTCTGTCTTTACCTTTGCGTGCAAAGCTCAGGTCCTGGGATTGGGCCACAAGGAACGTGTGTCCACACAAAGCGACACTCTGGCCTCAGTGTAGAGATGTCTCCTGGGCTGGGTGGAGAGTCCTAGGATGACCTGAGCCGTGAAATTTGCACAGTTTGGGGGATCCATGAGCAGAAAGCTACTCAGACTCCAAGCCAAACCCCCGAAGTTACCCAGAAGAGGCAGACAGAGCAAGTACCCATTGAACGATCCAGAATCAACGAGCCTGATCCAACCGTGCAGGATGTGGCTGCTGGGAGTGGCCAGTGGGAGGCTGTGGCCCCAAGGGCAGGTGTGAATCAGAGCTGAGATGAAGCCAGGACAAGAGGCAATGGCAGACACCAGCAGGGCCTGACAAGCAAGAGCAGGCAGGAGCAGCTTCTTAGCCTAAGAGGCGAGATGCCACTCCAGGGCCAAGCAGCCGCCCAACCCCAAGCACCGGGCACAGCCCCAGGAGAGGCTGGGGCCCCGGTGGACCCGGATGAAGCTTCCTCTTCCCATGCACAACGGGAGCCTGAGAAATTCAACTGAAGAAAGGCCCAGGTGCATTTCCTGCACTCGACTCCTGCGTCTAAGATTCACGCCTCCTAGGCACAGGCTTGCTGGATTGTGACAGGGCTTCTCCTCACACTGGCCAGGTGAGGGGGGAGCATGGGCCAGGGGGCACAGTGACCCACAGGAACCCCAGCCAGCTGCAAGCTACGAGTGTAAGGAGGAGGTGGGAGGGAAGGAGAGTCAAAGATTTGAATGCAAAACAGATAAACGCAAGAGAGAAAGATGGGACCTGGGAGTTACCTTGCTGTTTTCTGTCATAACAGTTCCTGAGAGGACTTCGCTGGTGGTCCAGTGGTTAAGGATCCCCTGCCGATGCAGGGCTCACAGGTTTGACCCCGGGTCCAGGAAGATCCCCCACAAAGAGCAACTAAGCTGGTGACCCACAGCTACTGAAGCCTAAGCACCCTAGATCCCAAGCTCTGCAACAAGATTAGCCACTACAGTGCGGAGCTTGCACAGCACAGCTAGAGAAAGCCTGCCTGCAGCAACAGAGGCATAAATGACAGGCCAAGGGCTTCCCCGGCGGCCCAGTGTTTAAGAACCCAGCTTCCAGCGCGGGAGACATGGCTTCATCCTCTGTCAGGGAACTAAAATCCCACATACCCAGGAGCAACTGAGCCTACCCGCGAGGATCCACGCACCACAACAAACGATCCCACTTGACGCAACGAAGAACCTGCATGTCACAACTAAGGCCCGACACAGGCAAAGAAGCAAGTAAAGGAAGAATAAACAACAGATCAGGAAGGCAGAAGAGCTGCCTTTAAGGACTTTCTATTTTAATAGACAATGATTTTGCAAACTTCTCTCTCCCTGACACGCACACACACATACACACAGGGTATTTTGTCAGTACTAACCAAAGGTCAAAACAGCAACTCTGACCTTAACTCAGAAAGGGCCTCCACAATAAGGAGAAAGTCTCTGAGTGTGGGGAGTATAAACCACCGTAACCCTTCTGAGAGCAATTTGACAGCAGGTATTATACTTAAAGCCTGAAATTTTTCATACCCTGTGACCTAGTAATTCAGTCTTCAAGTATGTCTCATCCGGAAATAGGATGTATAAAAGACTTATGATCCCCAATGTTCTACACAACCTTATTTATGATAGTAAAAAACAGGGAGCAATCTTGGCATCTAACCACGAAAGAAGGATGTCGCTAAAATGCGACACAGTGAATAGAAGTACGCATGCCCCTTTGGGTGGAAAGGACTCCTGAGTCCCCACCGCCCTCACCCACAAGAAGAATTATGGAATCTTCAGGAACACCCAGGGCTGCATGCATCCCCCATCTATGGCATTCAGAGCACGGAGTAGGGGACAGACAGTGGTTCTATGGCCAGACCAGGCCAAGATCAAATCCGGCTCAGTCTCACCGGGCCAGGTGGCCTTGGCAAACCTTCCACCACCCCTAACATCTACCCAACACACAGACGTTCATGGAAAGTGGGTTGAAATCCTGAATCTGCTGGGCTCTTGAAGAATTACACTGGGCCCAGTCACCAAGTGTGCACGCTCAGTCCTGTCAGACTCTTTGTGATCCCATGGACTATAGCTTGCCAGGCTCTGCTGTCCACAGAATTCTCCAGGCAAGAATTCTGGAGTGGGTTGCCATTCGCTTCTTCAGGGGATCCTCCCTATCCAGAGGGTGAACCCGAGTCTCCTGCGTGTTTCCTGCATTGGCAGGCAGAATCTTTACTGTTGAGCCACCTGCACCCGGGGGAGCTAGCAATAATCCAGTTTACTCAGCCAGCATACTGCAGAGTCAAGATTTAAATTTTGGCCCAGCCTCCAAAAAACAAAAATAAGCAAATAAATGAAATAAAATAAACTTTGGGCCAGCCTGCTCCAAGATTATCATTGATAATATTTCTTTTTTTCATCATTTAGCCTTTTTTTTAATTGGAGTATAATAATTGCTTTACAATGTTGTGTTAGTTTCTGCTGCACAACAAAGTGAATCAGTTATATATATATATATATATATATACACACACACACACACACACATACACCTCCTCCCTCCTAGCCTCTCCCCCTATCTCCCACCCCACCCCTCTAGGTCATCCCACAGTGTTTTGCTGAGCTCCCTGTGTTGTGCAGCAGCTTTCCACCAGCTTTCTATTTCACACACGATCGTGTGTACATGTCAATGCCACGCTCTCAATTCAATTATTACTATTTCTGTCCTTCTGCCCTGGCGCCTTTTCCAGATCATCCTCCCCAAATCCCCAGGGAAGCAGCAATGGCATGAACCACAGGCAGACAGCCAAGAGGCAGAGATCCAGCTGGGGATCGGAACATGGTCTTTGCCTTTGGGACACAAGGAATTGATTCAAGAGATCATGGAAGTCAGCTGCTGGTAAGCTCTAAGTCCTGGAATTAGGGTGCTGGAGGGACATCCAAAGACAACAGTTTCGGGTTTGGAAGGAGATGTCGTCTTGCGTCTAGGAAATGGTAACCCACTCCAGTATTCTTGCCTGAACAATCCCATGGACAGAGGAACCTGGTGGGCTACAGTCCATGGAGTTGCAGAGAGTCGGCACGACTGAGCAACTGTGCACACACACATTCATGTGGCCCTCCACCGTGGCCAGCTGTCAGGCGCTCGGGCTGAGCTCCCAGGCAGGGAGGGACATCTTGCTTTGCTTGGCCGCAACCAGTGTGTTTTTCCCGTTGATGAGGGAGTCAGGAGGTTACCGTCTTGCCTGCTGCAGACAGAAAGCGTACTGGTGGCAGCTGCCTAGAAGAGGTTCCTTCCCCAGGAGCTCAGGGTGGTGGATTTGGCCCTGGTGGGCGTCGAACTCAGTGTCAGTAGCCCTTCCTGCGCCGTGGAGACCCCCAGGCACCTCGCCAAGGGAAGCTCCATCTTCCCTCCACTGTACACTCTTCACTTCCCCTTGGCCTTGAAAAATACACATATTCACCAACTGTCACTCTGCGACCTTCTTCGGTCATGTCTGTGGCACTCTTGACAGCCTTTCTTGGGGTTTCCTTTCTTCTTTCTGGGGTTTCATGTCCCCCTGGAGATGGCATCTCTCCAGAGGCTGCTTGGGTTGTGATGATATATCGCAAGGCAGAATGGAGGCCCCTCGATAGAACAAATATCACTGCCGTGTGTGAACAGATCGCCCGGGCTCGTCCGGCAGCCACAGCCAGTGGTCTGCAAGCAACAAACGTGCTTCTTGCAGGCGCACAGACGCAGCTGGCGGCTGCTCCCTCGCCCTCCTCCCTCCTCGCCCCTCTTTCCTTCCTTTCTGCTTCCTTCTCTCCCCCCCTCCTTCCTCTCCTTCCCCACCTTCCTCCTCCTCTTCCTCCTCTTCAGAGAAACCACATGGAAACAGGAAAAAATGCTGCAAATGAACTTACTTGCAAAACAGACTCACAGATTAAGGGAACAGATGTACGGTTACCAAGCGGGAGAGGGCTTGGGGAGGGGTGATGAGATCGGAGACTGCAATTAACACACACATGTGTGTGTGCATGTGTGGTAAGTTGCTTCAGTCACGTCTGGCTCTTTGTGACGCTATGGCCTGTAGCCCCTCAGGCTCCTCTGTCCGTGGGATCCTCCAGGCAAGAATACTGGAGGGGGTTGCATGCCCTCCTCCAGGGGGTCTTTAGCCCAGGGATCGAACCCGCATCTGTTACGTCTCCTGCATGGGCAGGCAGGTTACCACTAGCACCATCTGGGAAGCCCCAACACACTCAACCTACTATATAAAAATACATACCCAACAGGGACCTACTGTATAGCACAGGGAACTCAATATTCTGTAATAACCTAAATGGGAAAGAATTTGAAAAAAATATAGATATATGGATAGCTGAATCACTTTGTTATACACTTGAAGCTAATACAGCACTGTAAATAAACTATACTCCAATATACATTTTTAAATAAAAAATAAAAAAGACCATGTGGAAATAAGATTGACAAATTCTGCAGGTGCTCTGAGTCAGAGTAAAACACTCCAAAGACCCATGCAGGGGAGGTGAGCCGGACACCTCTGCGTGGTTTCACCCAAGCTACAGTCACCCTTCCCGGGATGAGAAACAGGCACGGACAGAGGGAACATGGCCTGAGAACCTCCTGAGTGCTAAGTGCACTGACAAGCCTGTGGGGCAGGTGTGGTCCTTCCAGTCTGTAAACTTGAAACTGAATCCAGGGGTCAGGAGAGGTGCAAGCATGACAGAGACGGGACCAGATTCGTCTGACAACAATGAATCCACCAAAGAGGCTCTTGTTGAAATAGGAAGACCAGTGACCTTTGCCAAAAGGTCACAATAAAAAGACCCCTGTGTGTTCACTCAGTAATACTAAACAGCAATGAGAAAGTCTGATATACAGCTATACACCACAATGTGAGTGACTCCTATAACCCGAAGGGTCTGGCTTACCCCAGCTCATAAAAGCTGATGATTGTGGAATTTTCTGAAATTTTGCAAGCTAATTGCTAAATCATTGGTGGCTTGAAATCAGCCAAAGTGGGAGTATTTACACCATTGAAATGGGCAGACACTACAAACAGGACCTTTTTCTTTCTTTCCTTCTTTCTTCTT
>SJYA01001555.1:17880-39313 GCA_006410615.1 Neotragus moschatus | reverse complement strand
TTTTTTTGTTTTTTAAAGAAACAACTTACCAGCACACCACAGGGTGGGTCTTACAGAGAGTGATCAGAAGTAGCCCCACATAGGGCTTCCATGGTACCTCAGTGGGAAAGAGTCTACCTGCCAATTCAGGAGGTACAGGTTTGATCCCTGTTCCAGAACGATGCCACGTGCCACAGAGCAGCTAAGTCCATGCACCATGACTATTGATCCTGTCCTCTACAGTCTGGGAGGCACCACTCCTGAGCTCATGTGTGGCAACTACTGAAGCCCATGGGTGCAGAGCCCATGCTCTGCAGCAAGAGAAGCCATCCGGGTGAGGAGCTTGAGCATCACAACTAAACCGTAGTCCCCACTCACCAAAACTAGAAGCTCAGGCAGCAACGAAGACCCAGCACAGCCAGCAATAAACATAAATCAATAAGCAGTTATTTAAGAAATAAGCGAACCAGACAGAAAAGAAGGCACACTGATCCCATTTATAAGGAGTTCTAGAAGAGGGAAAGCTAATAGATGTTGCTGGAAGTCAGAATGGTGGTCTGGGACCCCTTCTCCTCTTCCGTCTTCCAGGATCTACCTTCCTTCTCACGCAGAGCAAATCCACCATCTTTCCTGAATGACTTCTTTCCCCTCTGCTAATCCAACCCTGCTAAGTATGTGTGTGCCTTGAATTATCTGGATGTGTTCCTTTAAGAGATGTCAAGAGTAGACTTCCCCGTTATAAATCAGCTGGCGTAGAAAGAGTAGCTTTGTTAAGCAACATGTTCAGATGCTAATCCTACTTAAGCCTGGTGGAGCAGAGCATTTCTCAACATGGATTTCTAGGGAGAAAGCTACAGTGAGGATTCAGGTTACAAGATTTGCTCACAGAAGCTATTTCAGTAGGTAGTTGCTCCATTTAGGTTTAGAGTAGAGGTTCTGTCCTACTTTGGGGGCTTTCATGTCAAAGATGATTTATTTTTTTGAGCTTTCATGCGAAGTCACTTCAGACGGGTCTGACTCTTTGTGACTCCACGGACTGTGGCCCGCCAGGCTCCTCTGTCCGTGGGATTCTCCAGGCAAAAATACTGGGATGGGTTGCTATTCTCTCCCCCAGGGGATCTTCCCAACCCAGGGATGGAACCCAGGTCTGTTACATCTCCTGCAATGGCAGGTGGGTTTTTACCACTAGCACCACCTGGGAAACCCTTTTTGAGCATGGACAATGCTATCCTTACCAGTTTTCTTCTGGTGTTACTAGGGTTCCTGCTTATCCCATGCTGATGTTTTCTGCAGGTGCAGAAGGTGCTTCTCTGGGTTGTTTACTGTCTCTGGGTGACCATCTAGGAAGGAGCAGAAGCCACTGGGTCTCCTTATATTTCTGGGCAGAGCACAGGCAGACAGGGCTTCATTTCTTCAGCTGTGAGTGTATGGGACCACCTACTTGGTCAACTTGTGAACTGGGGCTGGAATGGTGGAGTTTTGCTGCTTCTGCTACTAACAGACCAGATCTCCTGCAGGGACCATGGGTGTGGAGCTGTGGCTGGGGGTCCCCACTCCATCTCTGTTGGACTTCCTTTCTTAGTCCTCCGTGCAGAGACAACAAGCTTTTCTCNGAATGGTGGAGTTTTGCTGCTTCTGCTACTAACAGACCAGATCTCCTGCAGGGACCATGGGTGTGGAGCTGTGGCTGGGGGTCCCCACTCCATCTCTGTTGGACTTCCTTTCTTAGTCCTCCGTGCAGAGACAACAAGCTTTTCTCGCTCATCTGCCTGTCTGTTTGTTGTCTGTGCACACTGGAAAGTCTAGATTGCAGACCTGCCCCACATCCAGGCTAGGAGAGAAAAAGAAAACCCCAGGAACTCACTACTGAGCTGCTCCTCAAGTCCTCTTCCATCCCATCCTTCTCCTGTCCAGCTCCAAGTACTTTTACAATTGTTTTTGCAATTATTTTCAGGGGATTTAGTTATAACTTTGTGGGGAGGAACTGGGGAAGGTGAGCATATGCTATCATTTGGGAACCGAAAAAGCTGGCATGTATATTTGCTGCCCACTCCAGGAAGGACTCTGCACTCAGCTTCCACAGTTACCCAGACAGAAGCAAACCCTCANGATGTACGGCAGAAACGAATACAACATTGTAAAGCAATTATACCCTGCATTGGAGAAGGAAATGGCAACCCACTCCAGTGTTCTTGCCTGGAGAATCCCAGGGACGGGGGAGCCTGGTGGGCTGCTGTCTCTGGGGTCGCACAGAGTCGGACACTACTGAAGCGACTTATCAGCAGCAGAAAGAAAGAACCTATAATGGAAAAGAATCTGAAAAAGAATGTGTGTGTGTGTGTGTGTATGTGTGTGTGTGTGTATAAAATCTTTTTCCACTGTATATCTAAAACTAACAAAGTATTGCATATCAACCCAAGTCTCCCACATTGCAGGTGATTCTTTACCGTCTGAGCCACCAGGGAAGCCTATATCAATGATACTTCAATTCAGAAAAAGAAAGAAAATGTTTTTTTTATCCCCTTGTGATGAGAATGCTTAGGATCTACTCTCTTAACAACTTTCAGATCTCTATTACAGAAGATACATATTACAAACTTTTTCTTAAAAATAGGAGAGAGTACATAGTCCATTTACACAAAAAGAGACATAAACAGAAATTATGTATATAAAAGGACACCAGCCTCACCTGTGTCTGCACTAAGGTCCCTGGACAAGAGAGAAGGCAAAGAAAAGCACAAACCCTTGCATTTCAACCCTTGAATCTTTGCAGAGTAGCAGTGGGGGGGGGGGGGTTCAGTGTCCTAACAGGAGGCGTTGACTAAGGAGGTCTTCCACCAAAACACAAACCATGACCTAAAGGGCCTCTTTGACCCATCACAAGGTGCTCCTCAGAATTCTGGAACTTTGGGAGCAGCACAAGCCCTTTGAAGCGTCCATGTGCCTCATCACCGCAGTCACACTTTGCTTTCCTCGCTGGAGCACACATTCCCCAGGGAGTCTAATATGTAATTACTCTTGAAAACTTACCCACGTGTAAATCAGCCCACATCGTTTTTTTCATGCAAAAAAAAGCACTCAGTCCTTCTTCCCAGGGTTGCAACATGAAACCTCGTCAACGTCTTACAAACCACAGAGCCAGGCTTGCCCACAAAAACACCACTCCCAGAGGCCCAAGCCGCTGAGCCCTGGTGGAGGATGCTCAGCCATGTGAGACGCTAAGCCTTGCAGCTCTGAGGCAGAGTTACTAGTGGACAGTCCAGGGCACGTCGGGGTACACGGGCCAGGCCCGGGAGGACACGACAGGCACACCATTCCTCCCAGCACACGTGCCATGGCATCTGAGGGCATGACAGTCTGTCCTAGAGGCCGGCCCTCACCCCCAGGAAGTACTGTGTGTAACCATCCTATTTGGTTTTAATTGTGGTCAAAGACATATAACGTAGAATTTCCCATCTAAACCATTTCGAGTGCACCGTTCAGTAGAGTTGAGCACATTTGTTTTGCTGTATAACCATCCCCACCCTATCTTTTCATCACCCCAACTGAAATGCCATACCCACTAACAGTAACCCCCGTGTCCCCTCCTCCCAGGCCCCGCCACCCCACCATGCTACTCTCTGTCTCTAGGAAACTGACTACTCTGGGTATCTCTCCAATAAGCGGAATCTTGCAGTGTATGCCCTTTGTGGCTGGCTTCTTCTCTTTTGTTACTGGAGTACAATTGCTTTACAATGTTGTCTTAGTTTCTGCTGTATAATAATGTTAATTAGCTTTATATATACCTAGATCCCCCTTTCTGGAGCCCCCCTCCCTGCCGCCCCGCCCCAGCCCTCTAGGTCACCGCGGAGCACTGAGCTGAGCTCCCTGTGCCGTGCAGAGCTGCCCACCAGCTTTCTAGTTTACACTGGCTTGCCGAGACACGTCACTCTCCCACTCCGTCCTCCCCTCTCCTTCCCCCACTGTGTCCACCCATGACTGGCTTCTTTCACTAAGCACAACATCCTTAAGGCTCATCCATGTTGCAGCATGTGTCAGAATTTCCTTATTTTTAACACTGAATACTATTCCACTTTATGTATAATCCATTCTGTGTATGGAGGGCTTCCCAGGTGACGCTAATGGTAAAGAACCCACCCGCCGATTCAGGAGACATAAGAGACGCGGATTCGATCCCTGGGTTGGGAAGACCCCGTGGAGGACGAAATGGAAACCCACTCCAGTATTCTTGCCTGGGAAATCCCATGGACAGAGGAGCCTGGTGGGCTACAGTCCATGGGGTCACTAGGAGTCGGACATGACAGAGCGACTTCCCTTTCACTTTTCACTTTCATGCCTTGGAGAAGGAAATGGCAACCCACTCCAGTGTTCTTGCCTGGAGAACCCCAGGGACGGGGGAGCCTGGCGGGCTGCTGTCTGTGGGGTCGCACAGAGTCGGACACGACTGAAGTGACTTAGCAGCAGCAGCAGGGCTCATTATACAATCACATTTTTTTTGTCCATTTATCTGTCAATGGACCCTTGAGTTGCTTCCTCCACCTTTTGGCTTTTGCAAAACTCGTCTTATACCTTTTTAAAAGGCATCCAGAATACTCCACAGTGAGCCACTGCAAAGCCCTTTGGTGAGCTTTTATTTTCCCCAAGTGAGTCTCACATCTACCCTAAACCCTTCATGCCGCATCTTAAGGTCATCTCGCCCCCGTGCTCAGTGAAGACTCTGCCTCCGTGCCACCACTTATGAGTTTTAGGACTGTAAGCAACACCCTCCTCCCTTCTCCTTTTTGCACCCCAGTTTCCCCATTGGTAATGGGGGGAAATCTTTGCAAGCTTTAGTGCCAGTCTAGTGGCTTAGTGTTAGCTGCTCAGTCGTGCCCGACTCTTTGAGACCCCTTGGACTGCAGCCTACCAGGTTCCTGTGTCCATGAGATTTTCCAGGCAAGGATACTGGAGTGGGTTGCCATTTCCTTCTCCAGGGGAAGCTTTGGGGAATATTAAATGAGCTAGGGCACACAGACCAGTGGGCCTGAGTCTCACACATAATTGGGTGCACTGTATCACTCTTAAATAAATATGCTTTGTCGAGTGGAGAACTATCCATTTCCTCAGGTTTTTTAACTTCTTGAGATGAAGTTTACAAAACTGATGTTTGCTAATCATGCCCCTTTGAGTCCACTGAGTCAGATCACACATACAGAGATGTCCACCCATCTTTGTGCAAAATGGCTCAGGGCTGAAGTGGGGGCTATGCAATGAGGCCCTGCCTGCGGATGCAGCCCTGAGCCCTGGGTTCTAGACTCTCATCTCTGTGAGAAAGGGTCTCCAAGCTCAGCAGCTGCTCCTCCAATAGGAAAAAGAATCACATGTAGGTTGCCACTTAAGAAAGGGTTAGAATCGAACTAAAGTCCACTCCCCCAGCCACTCTCTGCCATGTGAAATCAAACCCATTGGCTACAACAAAACTAATCATCTTAAGACTTTATTTTTTAAAAAAGCCAAGCAAACCATGTATAAATCTAGAATAAAAAGTCCTTGATTAATGGAAGGGTTAAAAAAGAATTGCCAATGGCTGGTGTGGTTTCTTTTACTATATGAGGAAGATCAAGATGACAACCGTCACAAAAACTGAGAGTTGACACAGAGGAATAATAATTTCTGACTTTTTTTGGTCACTAATTCTCAGAATTCTAAAATGAAATAACAGTCATCATAACACACCATGGTTTTGCAGACTGCAATCTACTGAATTACAATAGGGGTTTCACCCAACGTTAATCCCTCAATGACTTTTCATTTTTCATAATTGATGGTATTTCCTCCTTTTGCAAAGAGTGGTCATGACACAGCAACTGTGACCCACAGAGGGACCTTGATTTTCTATGAAGACCTGAGCAGCAGCCCCACCAGATCACCGTCTTCCTGAAAGACTTTGCTGAAGTCTTCAAAGGAAAGTACTCATTTTATTTTAAAGAAGGAAATCAATTTTGAACACAGTGGAGGAAGGAGAAGGTGGGAAGAATTGAGAAAGCAGCATTGAAACAAATATATTACCATATGTAAAACAGACAGCCAGTGGAAATTTGCTGTTTGATACAGGGAACACAAAACCCCGGTGCTCTGTGACAACCTAGAGGGGTGGGATGGGGAGGGAGGTGGGAGGGAGGTTTAAGTGGGAGGGAACATAAACCTGGGGCTGATTCATGTCGATGTATGGCAGAAACCATCACCATATTGTAAAGTAATTATCCTCCAACTAAAAATAAAATTAAAAAAAAAAAAAGAAGGAAACCGGCAATTTTCTGAAATGCAGGCAATCCCTTTCAGTTCAACCAATAACAAATTAGGAAAGAGATCCTAACAGAGTTCTTCCCCTCTCCCTCCCCACGCTGCTATCCAAGTTAGAGTATTGCTAGGAAATTTTTCTTAAGCAAAATAGGGTAAAGAATCCAATCACCCTAGGACCCATCTTGCTATAATATCAGATGCTAAAAATAAATTGAGATCAAGCAAGGAGGCTGGCAGACGTAGTTCAAAGCAACGGCGGCTGGACGCTGAGACACTGGATGTAGTTCCAGGCGAAGTCGCTTGGTGGCGCTACTCTAGCTGCTGGGTTCCGGGCTGCCTCTAAAAGCTCAATGCAAAACCAACGCCGCAGATCGCTGATCGTTATTTTCACTTTTTGCCTTTTTCCGAAAAACTAAAAATCCTCTTGGGATTTCCTTCGATGAGCAAAAACAGATACTAGTGTAGGTCTTTCGTTAAAATGAAATGGCATTGATCAAACTTTCCAAAAGTAGGGGGTGCTTGTAATGGTTTTTCCACGAGGCCCATGCTGCCAACGTCTGCTGGGAACCATGGGGGCGTCAGAAGAGGACTTTCACACTTAGATTCTTCCTGTGATTGCTGAAGAGAGAAATCAGAGTCTGACTTGTTATTCAAACACCTCTAGGCTAAGAAGAAAGGAAGAAATGGATATTAGATATTTACCGTGTCTCAGTGACCGTGGCAATACCAGCCATTGACGTGTGTTGAGTTGGATACTTTGCCCTGCCCATTAAAAGTATCATCTCGTTTATTATTTGAAGGAATAAGTCCCCAATATGTAGATGGAGAAACAGAGCTTAAGACAGGCTTCTGTCCCAAGATGCTTCACTTAGTGGACCATGAGGTCCAGATGGATGCCAGGGGCCAGACCCTTCATACACATCCATTGCTGTAACTGGTACCAGTGAAGGATCCCAGACTTGACTGTCTGAGGAGTCCATCAGAGGTCAGCCACCTGGAGCAGATGGAGGCAAGGATGAAAACCACGGTATCTTTTCCTCAAAGGAAACAGGTTTAAGGAAGGTTGAGTTCACACCGTGCAGGAAAAGGCTGCCATGAAAATGACTTCTTACTTGAAAACTAGGCAAATGAATATTTAAATAGACATTTCTCCAAAGAAGACATACAGATGGCCAAAAAGCACATGAAAAATGCTCACCTTCACTAATTAATAGAGAAATGCAAATCAAAACTGTAATGAGGGACCACCTCACACTGGTCAGAATGGCCATCATCCCAGTCTACAAATAATACATGCTGGAGAGGGTTGGACAAAGAGGAACCCTCCTACACATTTGGTGGGAATGTTAAGTTGGTACAGCTGCTATGGAGAACACTATGGAAGTTCTTTAAGAAAAAACTAAACACAGAGTTCCCATGTGATCCAGTAATTCCACTTCTGGGCATATATCTGGAGAAGCCCATACTTCGAAAAGAAACATGCCTCACATGCTCATTGCAGCACCATTCATGACAGCCAAGACATGGACGAGAAGAGACTTGTGGCTGCTGAGGGGAAAGAGAGGAGAGAGGGCATGGACTGGAAGTTTGGAATCAGTTTCTGCAAATCATCACATTTAGAATGAATAAGCAACGAGGTCCTACATATAGCACAGGGAACTATATCCATTCTCCTGGGATAAACTATGCTTCCCTGATAGCTCAGTTGGTAAAGAATCTGCCTGCAATGCAGGAGACCCTGGTTCAATTCCTGGGTTGGGAAGATCCCCCGGGGAAGGGAAAGGCGTGGCCTTTCTGGCCTGGAAAATTCCATCGATTATATAGTCCATGGGGTCCAAAGAGTCAGACATGACTGAGCGACTTTCACCTTGGGATAAACTATAATGGAAAAATTATTTTAAAGAAGGAAGGTGTATTATGTATATAAAGAGTCGCTTTGCTGTACGGCAGAAATTCACACAACNACGCCAATGTGTATTTGCCCAAAGACATGCTCATGGCACCATTATCCATAATGGTCCAAAACTGAAAACTAACTCAACTGTCCATAAAGGAAGAATGGATGAGTAAATAGAATTCAATAGCAATAGGAAGGAACTAACGACAACCCAGAGGGATTCCACAGATGGAATATGAAGCAACAGAAGCCAAGTTCAAAAGATTACATACTGTATGGCTGCATTTATCCAGAGTGTAATAAAGCCAGCAACATCAATCTATCATGAGGGAAAAGAGACTAGTGGCTACCTTCAGAGGAGAAGCTTGGAAGGAGACAGGAAGGGAGTATCTTGGGTGCTGGTAACGCTCAAGTCTTTATCTAGGTGTTGCTTGCTAACTCTCATAATTCAGCTCGAAACACACATTGTTCTCTATGTATGTTACACTTCAATTAAGTGGTTCACCAAAAAAAAAAACCCACAAAGTACTGGAAAGGCTATCCAGAAAGCACCAGGAGGAGTGTGAGGAGACAGCGGGGCAGGTGAGAGTGAGGCTGAGCAGAACCTGAGAGCAAAGTCGAAAAGCACAACCAGGATTCCCCCTCATCAGCTGTGCCAGGAGGGATCAAGGGCTGGTCCCGCTGAGACGGAGCAGCTGCTTCTCCGAGTATCGCAGACCGTTTAGAAGAGCGGACTCGGTCCACATGGAAAACGTTATCTCCTTGGCCTCCCCCTCGTTTGAACTCCATCCAACTCCTTTCTTTCTGATAGCACAAAAGGAAGGAATGTGCATACATGGACCTGACTTTAAGCGTCTCCCACCAGGGGAGAGTGTCAGGCAGCTTTTGGAAGGCGAGTGTGTGGCACTGCAACCCCAGTGCTGGATTCTGCTGCTCCCTGGAACTGTCACAGTCACCCGATGGCATCACTAATTAGCTCAGCTGAGCATACACCATGGGCCAGGCAGTGGTCACCACCTTCTGTGTGTATTATGAACTTGTTTAACCCTCCCAGTAAACCTATGAAGCATCTTTTACTCTCATCATCCCCAGTTTACAGATGAGACCACTGAGGTACAATAAAGGAGGCACCTTGCCAAGTTGCCACCCCTGGTTAGAACTGAAGCTGGACTTTGCCCCCCTCCTGCTGCACCTCTGAGCTTCCCTAGTGGCTCAGATGGTAAATAACTCACCTGCAATGCAGGAGACATTCGCTCAATTCACGGGTCAGGAAGATCCCCTGGAGAAGGGCATGGATACCCACTCCAGTATTGTTGCCTGGAGAGCTCCATGGACAGAGGAGCCGGGGGGCTACAGTCCACAGGGTCACAAAGAGCTGGACAAGACTGAGCAACTAACACTGCACCTCTACATTCTGCCACCTCCTGGTGACCCAAGTTTAAGTCACCCCTACAGAGTCCCAAGGTCAGCTTCTTCAAGACAGCGTTCATTTCTGTAGAAATAATCTTACGATGTCAAATCCAAGGCACAAAGGGTAAAGTGCATTGTTCTATAGCCCACCAGGCTCCTCTGTCCATGGAATTCTCCGGGCAAGAATACCAGATCGGGTAACCATTCCTTTCTCCAAGGATCTTCCTGACCCAGGGATGAAACTCACTTCTCTTATGTCTCCTGCCTTGGCAGGCAAGTTCTTTACCCCTAGTGGCACTTAGGAAGCCCCCCACCACCACCCCAAATCATCGCATTGCTAATACAAAGACTAATCTTGAGTTTTTTAATGAAAATGATTACAAGCAACAAAATTTCATCCACTGTAAATGATGCTCTTTTCAGGAGGCTCACTTGTGCTTTAAAAACGTTGTATTCATTCTCAGCCCCAAGTCCTGCTCTCTGTTTTATAAAACTGAATTATAACCACGCTCAGAAAATGATTTTTCTCCCAGGGAGAACTTTTCAAGGGCAGACTGTCCTGGATAGGTAAGGAGCATGGCTTGGTTTGGTGTATCTAATGACTACTCCGTGGGACAGGGAAGTGGGGGTGGCGGTGAGGGGGCTCTGTGCAGGTTGAGCAGCAGTTCAAGGACCAGAGACATCACCTGAGTCTACTCCCACCTCCACTGCTCACAGCTGGGTAGCCTCAAAGAGGTGACTTAGTCTTTCTGAACCTCACTTTACTCACCCAGCCAGTTAGATCCAGTGACCGAATTATACAATTTAAATAAATTAGCATACTGAACCTAACTCAGTGACTAACACAGATAGCACTATTCCATGGTAGATGGTTACAACCACAAACAGCATCTGATGGTTCTGCCCTGGGAGGGAGACACTTGCCCAGAGATGCTTCTAACTGTTGACAACTCTGCACCAACTTGCCCCTCAGCTTCTCCCACCCATCAGACCCACAGTCTCTCCAAAGGGAAACCAGAGCTCTGGCATTCATTCTTGTTCAAAAAATGATGTTTCAGTGATTCTTTGTCAATAAAGGCAGAGCTAATTCTTCAAGCTTCATGAAAAATAATAATGAGAAGAACTTCCCTGGTGGTTCAATGGTTAAACATCCACCTTCCAATGCAGGGGACGGAAGTTTGATCCCTGGTCAGGCAACTAAGATCTCCCATGCTGTGGGGCAGCAAAGCCCACTTGCCACAACTAAGACCCAACGCAGCCAAATAAATAAATGTTTAATAAATAATAATAATAATAATGGCTTCCCTGGCAGCTCAGATGGTAAAGAATCTGCCTGTAATGCGGGATTCCCGAATTCAGTCCCTGGGTTGGGAAGCTCCCCTGGAGAAGGAAATGGCAACCCACTCCAGTGTTCTTGCCTGGAGGATCCCACAGGCAGAGGAGCCTGGAGGGCTACAATCGCAGAGCCAGACACAACTAAGTGACTAAACAATAGCAACAAATAATAATTGTGTTCAGGGTCACACACGTGTGCTCTTTGCTCACTCTTGGTGATGACCTCAGGCCCTGCTGGGTCTCTGGAGCAGCCCTCATCCTGGAGTGTGACATCACAGTGTCTTGCTGTTTCTCCCTTGCAGACACGGGAGTCTATTGAGCTTCCTTTGTCATTAGGTTTCTCTCTAAACTTTCATAATTTGTCTTTGATTCTACTTTGTGCCAACTTTTGACAAGCAAAAGCTCTATTTTTTAAGAAAGAAAAGCCAGCCAACCTAAAGGAACATTTTTTGAGGTTTTACATCAAATCCGATCAATAGATGACACAAACCGTAACGGTCATTAAGGCTTTCTACCAGAAGAGAAAAAAAGAAAATCTAAGAATGCAGTTGGCAAGACTCTGAAGTTTTCAAGTGCCTCACCAAGCCCCCACCCAAGGGTGTTCAGTTGGTGAAGAGGTTCACAAATGTTGTTAAAGACCAGATCTCTTAAAAAATAATAATAATGCTGAACACTTTCTTTTCTTCCAAAAATATTATTTGTGATGCTATTGACAAATCACCCCTCCTCCAAGAGTCTTGTTCTGGAACCTCATTCTTATCTCAATCAGTTGTTTAAGCCCCTACCAACCCCCATGGTTGCTGGGTTGCTACTCGGGCTAGCAACTCACCAGCCATGGGCTGGGATCCTCCACAGTTCAGAGATCCATGGACCTGCCACCTGCAAGAAGGCACTCAGATTTCTCCATGGGATGGGCCAGTTCTGACCGCAACCTTCATACAAAGCCTGAAAGTACCACCATTTCTGTCTAGAAAGGTGTTTATTGATGGTGTTGTTGCCGTTGCCCAGTCACTCAGTCCTGCTCTACTCTTTGCAACCCCATGACTGCAGTACACCAGGCTTTCCTGTCCTTCACCATCTCCCTGAGTTTGCTCAAAGTCACGTCCATTGAGTCAATGATGCCATCCAACCATCTCATCCTCTGTCGCCCTCTTCTCCTCTTGCCCTTAATCTTTCCCAGCATCAGGGTCTTTTCCAACGAGCTGGCTCTTCACACCATGTGGCCAAAGTATTGGAGCTTCAGCTTCAGCATCAGTCCTTCCAATGAATACTCAGGGTTGATTTCCTTTAGGATTGACTGGTTTGATCTCCTTGCTGTGAGAAGGTGGGTAAGGTGGGGGATAGAGGTGGGAGATGCAGTATTGAGGGAACATGAGAGAGGAAAGTAAGGCCCTCAAGAGGCAAAATGGAAAAGAATCCTCTCTTGCTTTGGCAATCTCCTGTGCATTGAATGCACACACCCCCCCAACCAGTGGAGGTGACACAATATTGTCACCTACTAAAAAGGTAAAGGGGGCTTCCCTGGTGGCTCAGTAGCGAAGAATCCACCTGATGTGCACAAGACGGGGATTCGATCCCTGGGTCGGGAAGATCCCCTGGAGAAGGAAATGGCAACCCACTTCAGAATTCTTGCCTGGAGAATCCCATGGACAGAGGCGCCCGGTGGGCTTCAGTCCGTGGGGTCACAAAAGAGTCGGACATGACTTAGCAATTAATCAACAACAAAAAGGCAAATAAGTGTCGGGGCTTCTCGATGAGGTAGACTTTGCTAGCCACCTTGCCTTTCCACGCACACAAAGCATGTGTGCCCTGTTTTCCAAGCAAGGGTTAATAAGAAATAACGACTAAACATTTCTTTGCCAAATCCACAAAACCCAGTCTCAGCCCCAAGACCAAATGGTTTCAATTCTCTGCTCCCTCGCCTCCCTCCTGCCTTCGAGATAATCCCGGGGGGACAGGCTGTGCAAAGAGCAGGTTCGAAAGCTTCAGGACTCACTCCTCCCACAGCCCACAGACAAAGCTGCTCTGTTTTTCTTAGGATAACCTTGCCGTGGCCCTCACTTCTGTTCCGTGTCACCTTGATCGTTTCTTTATGCTGTGATCACTCCCAGGGCGAAGGTCTAGTGTTTCCTCATGGAGGGCCATCACCAAGGCTCCTGAGTTACCTGGGGACCTGCCCTTTCTCCTGGCCAGAGAATGACCAGGATGCCAGGGCCAGCACTGAGCCGGGCAGAGTCTCTTATGCAGGAAGTTGGCATGGGGACGGGGGTGGTCTCTCTCCTCCTTTTTGTAGAACTTTCCAGATATCTTCCACCACCCCACACCTGGCCCTTTCTATTGGGGTTTCTCGACATTGGTCTTGTTACTGAAGCCAGTTTTCCCCTAATGCTTTCTTAGCTTCTTCTCTGTCACTCCGTGGACTCAGCTTCTGAGCCTCAATTTCCCCACCTGTAAAGAATGCTTAAGGTGCTGCTTCCTGAAGTCATCGCCAAGGAGAATGAGGCTGGGAGTGGGAAGAGCTGACTCGGGGCCTGGCATGTGCTAAACGCTCAGGAAGCAACATCACTCATGGTGAGAACCGGAAAACTCAAGAGTAAGTGCCATTGAGTCCTCTTGATTTGCATTGAGGGACTATGGTCCCAAAACTGAACCCTCGTTTTCCAAGGGTGCTCAGGCACGTACGGGCACAGCTGAGGTTAGGAGTCCCATCTCCTGAAGACTGTCTGTTCACGAAGCTTCCTCTTCATAGTCCCAGGGCTTCCAGGCAGTGACATTGCCCAGGTGAGGATGAAGTGAGGGGAAAACTCTTTTTGTTCTGGTTTTTGTTTTGTTTTACTTCTAATCACAATTATCAACTCAACTTCTTAAGAATGAAGTATGGCAAAGTGTTTGTGGAGCTCATTTCTCCTCCTGAGAAACACTGAGAGCAATAATGACAATCATAATTTAAGAAAGGCATTCCAGATCAATTGCAGCGACTATCTAGACTCAGACGGTCCCTCACAGTCCTGCACACGAGGAGTTAGTAGGAGGACCTGGCCTTTCCTCCCAGAACCAATCCACTAAGGAAAAGGCCCGAAAATGCCATTCCCCTAACAGCCCATCCGGACCCAGACTAATTAATTACCAGCAACCGTCATCCTCACTGGTCTCCAAACTGTTTATATTTTCAACTAAGACATTCCCTCAAGACAACAAATGCCAAATACTGACAAAGTTGTGTGTCCTAACTGTGTCTCTTCAGAGCTTTAAGGGCAGTCTGGGAGCTGTGTTAATAGGACAGCAATGGTGCCATTCATCTGTCCCCTTTGGCTCAGGGCATCACACGGAATCCTGCCCCTCAGAGCTCCCGTGGTACCAGGCTACCCAGCCTTCACCAGCCTCATCTGTCAACCTGATGACAGTCCTCAAGGACAGGCCCTGTCACCATCCTCACTTCACCAGGAAAAGATCCTCAGGTTCTCAACAAGCAGAGTCTGAGTGGCAACTGATTGGCGTTGGAATTTTCAATCCCGCCCACCCCCATCTCCAGGAGGGGCTGGAGATCGAGCTCACTTCCGTCACCAGTGGCTGACTCCAGTCCGCCCACGTGATGAAACCTGAAACATCAAGGCTAGGGGGCTTCCAGGTTGGTGACTATGCACTGGCACGCCCTGATGCCACTGGGACAGCCTGCCCTCCCACCACGCCCCCAGCCAGATCTTGCTGCCCTGTACATTTCTTCATTCGGTTGCTCTTTATCTTTTCTAAGAAGATGGTGACCTAGATGGATGGAATGTGGAGGTGGTGGGAGGGAGGCCCAAGAGGGAGGGGATATAGGTATACATACCGCTGCTTCCCTTGTGGCTCAGCTGGTGAAGAATCCACCTGCAGTGCGGGAGACCTGGGTTCGATCCCTGGGTTGGGAAGAGCCCCTGGAGAAGGGAAAGGCTACATACTCCAGTATTCTGGCCTGGAGAATGCCATAGACTGTATAGTCCATGGGGTTGCCAAGAGTTGGACACGACTGAGGGAGGGACTTTCACTTTCACATTTAGAATTGCTTCACGTCATTGTACAGCAGCAGCTAACACAGTATTGTTGTAAAGCAACTATATATCCCAATTTTTTTAGAGAATAAAATGAAGCTAAGATCTCCTTTCTCCCTGCAAAAATGAAAGAAAATGAATAAGTTCTAACGAGGTGCATGACCCTAGAGCCATAAGTCAGAAAGAGAAAGACAAAAGATTGTATATTGACACATATATACAGAATCTAGAAACACGGTACCAATGATCCTTCATTCAGGGCAGCGAAGGAGACACAGATCTAAAGAACAGACTTTTGGATTCAGTGGGAGGAGAGGGTGGGATGTTTTGAGAGAATAGCATTGAAACGTATGCATTGCCATATGTGAAACTGCCAGCCAGAGGGAGTTTGATGGATGATGCAGGGGATCCACAGCCAGTGCTCTGTGACCGTCTGGAGCGATGGGGCAGGGAGGGAGGCGGAGGGCGTCTCAGGAGGGAGGGCACAGTGCTTATGGCCAATTCATGCTGGTGTTTGGCCAAAACCATCACAANAGCCCCTGGAGAAGGGAAAGGCTACATACTCCAGTATTCTGGCCTGGAGAATGCCATAGACTGTATAGTCCATGGGGTTGCCAAGAGTTGGACACGACTGAGGGAGGGACTTTCACTTTCACATTTAGAATTGCTTCACGTCATTGTACAGCAGCAGCTAACACAGTATTGTTGTAAAGCAACTATATATCCCAATTTTTTTAGAGAATAAAATGAAGCTAAGATCTCCTTTCTCCCTGCAAAAATGAAAGAAAATGAATAAGTTCTAACGAGGTGCATGACCCTAGAGCCATAAGTCAGAAAGAGAAAGACAAAAGATTGTATATTGACACATATATACAGAATCTAGAAACACGGTACCAATGATCCTTCATTCAGGGCAGCGAAGGAGACACAGATCTAAAGAACAGACTTTTGGATTCAGTGGGAGGAGAGGGTGGGATGTTTTGAGAGAATAGCATTGAAACGTATGCATTGCCATATGTGAAACTGCCAGCCAGAGGGAGTTTGATGGATGATGCAGGGGATCCACAGCCAGTGCTCTGTGACCGTCTGGAGCGATGGGGCAGGGAGGGAGGCGGAGGGCGTCTCAGGAGGGAGGGCACAGTGCTTATGGCCAATTCATGCTGGTGTTTGGCCAAAACCATCACAATATTGTCAAGTAATTAGCTCCCAGTTTAAATAGATAAATTCTTTTAAAAAGCATTTTTAAATGAAAGAAAGCAATGCTTGTAAGTATAGCCTTTTCCTGAACACTCTGAGTTACTCTAACAAATTATAGAAACTGAAGGAGAGTCACGAGACCGCCCCTGGTTGTTATCAGACAGAACTGCGATTAGCTTGGGGACCCAGGACTTCAACTGGTGTCTGAAGCAGTGGGTGGGATTGTGGGACTGAGCCACCGAACCTGTAGGGTCTGCACTAACATAATGTCGGAACTGATGAGAACTGCGGATGCACAGTGGTGGCAAAGAATTTGCACTGGAACAGATGCACCCTCCACCCCCCAGCCCCTGGGAGAAGGGCCCCATCCCGTTCCCTAGCCTCTTTCTTTTAAGGGTTTTGTTGGGGGGCGGTTATTTGGGGGGTTTTTGGTTGTTCGGCCAAAATGCACGGCTTTCAGGATCTTAGTTCCTCAACCAGGGATCACACCCAGGCCTCAGCAGTGAAAGTAGAGAGTCCTAACCACTGGACCGCCAGGGAATTCCCTCCCTAGCCCCTCTTTCATCAGCTTCTAATCGCACATCTGCCTTTCAATCCAGTCACAGCCACCACACACCTCCTGAAGGTCAGAGAGGTCCCTCATATTCCGTATGCTGCAAGGATGGGCACTCAGCGGCGTCAGACTCTTTGCAATGCTGTAAACTGCAGCCCTCCAGGCTCCTCTGCCCATGGGACTCTCCAGGCAAGAATACTGGAGCGGGCTTCCATTTCTTCCTCCAGGGGATCTTCTGACCCAGGGACTGAACCCATGTCTCCTGTGTCTCCTGCACTGGCAGGCAGATTCTTTACCACCAAAGCACCAAGGAGCCGGATCACAGGTAAGTTCATCCCTGAAGAGCAGATGGTCTGAATTTCTGCAGGCTGAAATTCACAATGGAAAATTCAAAAAGGAGTAATCTGCCCTCTCCACAAACACATAGAGTTCTCAGCTGGTATAAAGTATCATGCCCAAACTGGAGCATTTGGAAACATAATTTTCAAAGACTCACCATCAGTAAGGTGATGGGCAGAACACATGTGAACACGTATTAGAGATATGTGTGCCTGATTATCACCACTAGAAAAATCATTTCATAAGTGTTTCATGGGTTATATGCATCAGCGATTAGAGACACAAGGAGCCTGCACCCACTTTGAAAGGTTTATTTACCCAGAATGACTCCCCAATCTCGATAGGGTTGGCAGGCCCATAAATCAAGTTTCCCTTTCTTTTATTAAACCAGAGACCAGTGATGGGGATTTTATGTTCTTTCCACAAATTTGTTGGGAAAACACACAGTTTTATTTAAGACCTTTTTTTTTTTTAACTTTCGAAACCCAGCATGTGATTCTGTATCTTATTCTTCTAACTCAACGCATAAAGTTCCCCCTGTCCCTAATGTTCCCGTCTCCCCAACAAAACTGGACTGAAGTTTCCTCCAACAATAATAGTTATTTCAAGTCTACATTTTCAAATGACTTTCCCACACATGGCCCTTTTCATTTTCTTTCCAGAGTTGGAAGACTGTTGTAATCTTCCTTTTTTAAATATGAGAACACCAAAGCCTCAAACAGAAGAGTAAGTACATATTAAACAAGTGTTCAGGGACTTCCCTGGTGGTACAGTGGATAAGAGTCTGTCTGCCAGTGCAGGGGTTCTATCCCTGGCATGGAAGATCCCACATGCCCCAGGGTAACTAAAGCCTGTGTGGCACACCCACTGACCCTGCACTCTAGAGTCCACCCACGTGGCGCAACTATCGAAACCCTTGCCTAGAAGCCGTGCTCCACAGGAGAAGCCCAGGCACCTCAACTCACCGCTCAGAGCAGCCCCCACTCACCGCGAATAGAGAAAGCCTGAGTACACAATGAAGACCTCCAAAAATGAGTAAGTGGGAACTTACATTACCATATGTAAAGTAGATGGCCAGTGGGAATTTGCTGTATGATTCAGGGAACCCAAACCAGGGCTCTGTATCAACCTGGAGGGGTGGGATGGGGAGGGAGGTGGGAGGGGGTTCAAGAGGGAGGGGACATGTGTACACCTATGGCTGATTCATGTTGATGTTTGGCAGAAACCAACAAAATTCTGTAAAGCAACTATCAATTAAAATTTTTTTCTTTAAAAAAAAAAGGGAAAACAACTTTAAAAAGCATGAGCATAAGGCATTCCTATGTATTTCCCCATGTGGCCCTTTCAACACCTTATAAAAGCCAGTGCCATCAGCGACCCACTTCACGGATGAGGACACTGAGACTTAAAGAAGCCAAAGGGATCATAGCAAGGGAATGGCTGAGCCAGGAGTCTCACTCCCCGGAGCACAAAGCCATGCCCCATGGGGCCCCCTGCCCAAGACCTCTCCTCCTTGGGTGCCCTTTTGGGGTGTAAGCTCTGAAGAAAGCCCCACCCTTCCTTCTTCCCTCGGGACGACACAACAGGAAGAGACATCAACTGTATCTCTGTCGGTTTCTTCTGTGCCCCAGCCTCCTTCCTACCAAGATTTCCCTTAAGGGGTTGTGGGTCAAGGGTGGCAAGCAACAGTGCCTCCTTAGACCCCTGCCCTCCTCCCGTCTCGGGCTTCCCAGGTGGTGCAAGTGGTAAACAACCCTTCTGCCAATGCAGCTTCAGTCCCTGGATGGGGAAGATCCCTTGAAAGAGGGTATGGCAACCCTCTCCGGTATTCTTACCTGGAGAATCCCCGTGGACAGAGGAGCCTGGAGGGCTATGGTCCATGGAGTCACAAAGGGTCGGACGCAACTGAAGCGATTTCGCACACACGCTCCTCCCGTCTCCTACTTTCTCCTTGTTCCACTCCATTTCCGGTCCTCCCTGCTGCAAGGATCACCCTTCCCAGCTTCCTTCTCTAGCTCCTCCCATGCGCGGAGGTCCCATCTCTTCCCCTCCCATGAAAACCACACTCACCGCCATCTCTTCCGCTCCTGCCCCAACGTGGAAACTGCGTTTCCAGGGGAGCAGGCCAAAGCCTTCAAGTTGCCATATGTTTGACCTCGTTACTGGGTACACAGTATGGATCCAGTAAATATTTGTTAAATTGAGTCATAAACCCATAAAGAAAAAGAACTGATGGTTTCAAAGAATAAGGCCCTGAAACCACTAATAATAGCAGAATGAGGATGATTCACATTCCAGGCAGCATACTCAGTATTGAACATGCTTTTACCTATTCAAGCTTCACCAAAAAGTTACAACAGATGTTGTAACTTCCTCCCATTCTTACTCCCCTTTTGCAGCTGAGACGGCAAGGTTCCAAGAGGTCCGGCTTGCCTGAGCATGCTAAGCTCCTTCAGTCATGACTGACTCTTTGCAGCCCTATGGACTGCAACTCACCAGGCTCCTCTGTCTATGGGATTCTCCAGGCAGGAACACTGGAGTGGGTTGCCGCGCCTTCCTCCAGGGGATCTTCCTGACCCAGGAATCAAACCTGCGTCTCTTGTTTTCAGCACTGGCAGGCAGATTCTTCATCACCAGTGCCACCTGGGCAGCCCAAGGTGACATAAGCCAGGAGGAGGCGCAGCCGTGACCGTGGTCGGGCCCTGACTCCAGCTTGTTTCTCAGCACTGTTGCTTGTGGTGTGGCCCTGGCCAGAGGCCCCNGCACTGGCAGGCAGATTCTTCATCACCAGTGCCACCTGGGCAGCCCAAGGTGACATAAGCCAGGAGGAGGCGCAGCCGTGACCGTGGTCGGGCCCTGACTCCAGCTTGTTTCTCAGCACTGTTGCTTGTGGTGTGGCCCTGGCCAGAGGCCCCTGCTGTCGTGGTCCTCAAGGCCTCGTCTATGAAATAAGGGACCAGCTTTGAACCCCAGACACCAGCCGCTGGAAAGCCCTTTCAGTGTCCCCACTCCAGGCCGGGCCGAGGCCTCGAGCCAGCAGCCCTGCTGGGCCCTCGCCTCCTTTCTCGGCTCTCCCCGTCTCTTCTTGCTCTCTCTGGCTCTTCTTGCTTCCCTGACTTCCCAGCTGCCTGCCGTGCCTGGGATCCTCGAGGGAACCCAGGCCCTCTCACCCAGCACCTGGAGGAGCCACACTCCCCATGTGGCTGTCTCCTGAGGCTCTGAGGTGTGACAAGGTCGTGGAGAGCCTGTGGAAAGCAAAAGACTGACCCAGTTTAGCATCTCTTTCCTGCAGAATGAAGCCCAGCTATCTGAACCTGTTTGGGCAGCTAAACCAGAATCCCAGAAACTGAGCAGCTGAAACCAGTGGCCCCCGACCTTCTTTGGCACTAGGGACTGGCTTCACGAGAGGCAATTTTTCCCCGGACTGGGATGAGGTGGGATGGTTTCAGGATGATTCAAGGGCATTGCATTTAATATGCTGCCGCTGATCTGACAGAAGGCAGAGCTCAGGTAGTAAAGCAAGCAATGGGGAGTGGCGGTAAATACAGATGAAGCTTCACTCACTCACCTGCCGCTCACCTCCCACTGTACTGCCTAATGCCGGGAGCCAGCGTGAGGAATCCCACCCGCGACAAGGTCACGCGGCAGGAGATTTTGATGGGCAAGGACGAGTCAAATCTCAGGGTTTTCCCCCTGGCATTTCCTGGGCATGTACCCCCCCAAAGTAAGAATCTGCCTGCCTTTCCACTCTTCTGACATTCTCTGGAAAAAGTCAACTAAGGGCTTTAGTCTTCTGCATTTGATAGTGTTTCAATCCAAACACCCCTCTGATGGCTTTCTAGCCTGCCTGCAGGACTCTTACAGCTGAGCATGTGATTGCTTGAGGCCTCCTGACTGCGGGAGGCACAGGAAGCTGAATACATCCTAGGAATGTAGGGGCTTCCAAGGAGTCAAAATCATTAGAATAGGACTGATTAAAGGTTTCATTTGTTGAGCCAATACTTGCTGCCAAATTTCCATATCTTTTGTAAGATATAGTTGGTATATAGAAAAACAGGTAGTAGACCTGGTATTAGCAATACTAGATCTTTGAGTTAAGTACTTTCTTTGTTACAACCCACTGCACCTTTGTTCTATAGGAATGTAGCTTCATTTAGTATTTTGAGGGTAATGCAGAGTAAAGAAAAAACACATCTAGGGAAAAGGAGTTTTCTGGTTAACGGACAATTATCCGGGAAGAGAACCATAAAAATGTTAACAGGCCTCTTGGCCAGAAGATAATGTAAACTACCTGAGACTTTTTGTATATGGGAGGGTATGCAAAAAGAAAGCCTTGTTTCAGTGAAGGTCAAGACAGCTGCCCTGCATAACTCTGCATATTCCATTATGCACAACTTGGGGTATATGAGCTGA
>SJYA01001554.1:213770-304950 GCA_006410615.1 Neotragus moschatus | reverse complement strand
CTCCTCAAAAAATGAAAAGAGGATTACCACCTGACCCAGCAATTCCACTTTTGGATATGTATCCCAAAGAATCGAAAGCAGGACCTCCAAGAGGTATTTGCAGACCCATGTTCATAGCAGTGTTATTCATGATAGCCAAGCTGTAGAAGATATCCATAGATATCTTCTATGATATATCCAGATCAGACATATCCAACTGCTATACCCAACTCAGATATCCATAGAGGGATGAATGGATGAACAGGACGTGGTCTCTGCATAACACAAGGAGATATTAATCAGCCTTTAAAAAGAAGGAAATTCTGGACTTTCCTGGCAGTCCAGTGGTTAAGACTCCTTGCTTCCAGTGCAGGGGGTGTGGGTTCAATCCCTGGTCAAGGATCTAGAATCCCACATATTGCGTGGCGTGGCCAAAAACTTTCAAAAAAAGAATAAGAAATTCTAACATGTCCCTTGAGGATATTATGTACTTTGAGGACACTATGCTAAGTGAAACAAGTTCCAAACAAATAAAAACTGTGTCATTCCACTTGTATGAAGTATCTAGAGTGGTCAAATCCAGACAGAAAGCAGAATGGTGGTTGCCAGGGGCTGCAAGAGTGGGAGATGGGAAGTTAGTGTTTAACAGGAATGGAGGTTCAGTTTTGTAAGATGAAAAGAGTTCAGTAGATGGATGGTGGTGATGTTAGCAAGGCAATACAAATATACTTACTGCCACTGAACTGCACATTTTAAAATGACTAGGATGGTGAATTTTATCTGTATGTGTATTTTACCGAAATTTTTTTTAAAAAGCAAATTATCCTGTTTTAAACCGTAAACTATATATCCACACTAATTATAACTAATTCTGAATATGTGTCAGTGTTAGGAAACATTTTCGACATAAACCATTCATTTCCAACTATGGAATAAGAACTCTGGTTATGAAGGCAGATGGGGAAGAGTTGAAAGGACATTTGTTTGGGATGAGTGGTGATGGGCAGCAGTTCATATGAGAATCAGGCCACCAGTGAGGGGAAATCTAACTTCATCCTTTCATTGACTCAAGGCTGCTGTTCTTTGGGAAAGAAGGCTCCCTGCAGTTTCTAGAATGCTAATCAGGGGGCCAAGGAAAAGGCTCAGACAACCAGGCCACCCCCAGGAGCCTTCGGCCCTGGACTGAGCCCTCCTCCATGGCCTACATCACCCCGCAGGCCTCTCCTGTCCTCCAGACTTAGCTGTGGCTGCTTCCTTCTGAAAGGCCCTCCTCCATTTCCGCTCTACCATCCCTGATGAAACCCTGTTGCTGCTGTTGTTCACTTGCTCAGTCGTGTCCTCCTCTTTGTGGCCCCATGGACTGCAGCACACCAGGCTTCCCTGTCTTCCACCATCCCCTGGAGATTGCTGAAACTCATGACCATTGAGTCAACGGTGCCATCCAACCACCTCATCCTCTGTTGCCCCCTTCTCCACCTGCCATCAACCTTTCCCAGCATCAGGGTCTTTCCCAATGATAGCTCTTCAAATCAAGTGACCAAAGTGTTAGAGCTTTAGCTTCATCATCAGGCTTTCCAAGGAATATTCAGGGTTGATTTCCTTTAGGATTAACTATTTTGATCTCCTTGCAGTCCAAGAGACTCTCAAGAGTCTTCTCCAGTCTTCTTCGAACCACAGTCCAAAAGCATCAATTCTTCAGTACTCAGCCTTCTTTCTAGTCTAACTCGCACATCTATTCATGACTACTGGAAAAACCATAGCTTTGACTACATGGACCTTTGTTGGCAAAGTGATGTCTCTGCTTTTCAATATGCTGTCTAGGTTGGTCATAACTTTTCTTCCAAGAAGCAGGCAAATTAAAATTAAAAGAAGAAACCCTGGGTCCCCTAAAAAGTCAGCTCTTCCATGAGGGGAGCCCAGGACTGGTGTCGGGCTCCCTCTGCCGTGTCAGTCCTGTGTGAGAGTGCCCCATTGATTCTCCCCAGGCCACCATCCTCCACTGGCCTCATCTCCTCATAAGCTGATAAACTTCTGGACGGAAGTATGACGATGGTGTCTGAAATCTCTCTGGTTCCGTGACAGGTGTTTGAACACCAGCCGTGGGTGGTCACTGTAGTTCCTTTGCCATTTGCTGTCACCCTTGCTGTGACTTCAGTTACTATTTAACACGTTACTCGTTAACCTTCTCCTTTCAAGCTTCTTGCAAGGCATCCTCATGGTAGCTCCGATGTTAGCTTTCTGAGGAAGAGCGTCTGTTGGAAGTTTTTGTTTTTGTTTTTTATTTTGGCTGTGCCAGGCCTCGGTTGTGGCAAGTGGAACCTTCGTTACAGCATGCAGGATCTTTAGTTTTGGCATGTGGGATCTAGTTCCCCGACAAGGATCCAACCGGAGTCGTCTGCATTGGGAGTGTGGAGTCTTCACCACCAGACCACCAAGGAAGTCCCTGTTGGCAGTCTTAATGCTAGGACCCTAGTCAAGGCAGGCTTCTCCAGGAAACTTAGGTCTTAATGAGTTCACCCTTCACAAGGGTAGAGTTTCTGAGGGTCTGGGTCACTTGGCCCCATGAGCAGCTCCCTAAGAGGAATCTGCAATGAAACTTGGTGTGTGCTGAAGACCTCACCTACCTCTCCATCCTCCCTACATGTTCTAAAAAGGGTAAGCTGCATCCAGGACAGTGTTAGTCACTCAGTCATGTCTGACTCTTTGCGACCCTGTGAACTGTAGCCCACCAGGCTCCTCTGTCCGTGGAATTCTTCCAGACAAGAATACTAGAGTGAATTGCCATTCCCTTTTCCAGGGAATCTTCCAAACCCAGGAACTGAACCCCANTCTGCAATGAAACTTGGTGTGTGCTGAAGACCTCACCTACCTCTCCATCCTCCCTACATGTTCTAAAAAGGATAAGCTGCATCCAGGACAGTGTTAGTCACTCAGTCATGTCTGACTCTTTGCGACCCCATGAACTGTAGCCCACCAGGCTCCTCTGTCCATGGAATTCTTCCAGACAAGAATACTAGAGTGAATAGCCATTCCCTTTTCCAGGGAATCTTCCAAACCCAGGAACTGAACCCCGGGCTCCTGCATTGCAGGCAGATTCTTTATTGTCTGAGCTAACAGGGAATCCCATCCAGGGCAGTAGGAAGGTCCAATAAGGCCTGAAGGAGTAGAATTCCTTTCCAGGGGACTTTTCTACCTTGCCTGTGGAATGAGATTAAAAGTGGAAACAACAGCAAGCACAAGCTTGGAAAATCACCTCTAGCTTTAAAGATCCCACTTTCTTTCTGTGAGACACCCCAAGGAGGGCAGGTACTTATTAACTCCAACATTATCACCAAGCCTGTTGTGTTGCACAAAATAACATTTTCACTGTCTGTTGTGCAATTGCAGCAGCACCTAGCTAAGGGCAGGTGGAAGTCTGTCAGTCAGGATGTGCTAAAGGCCCTTAGGTGTGGACACTCTCCACACCTGCTCTGGAGACCAGTTCAATACATTTTATGGAAATTCTGATCTCTAACTATGGCCACATTGTTTCTACATTAGCTGGCCATGTTGCAGTTGTGGAGATGTAAATAAATTTTCTGTCACTGGGAAAGTGGTTACATAAGGCTTACTTTTCATCCCTTTCACCTCATTCAGAAGCTTTAAAAGGCAACATTTTAACCCTGAATTTTATGACTTTGAAATAGACACAGATGGTATCATCCTTTTATTTTCTCACTATGGTCTACTAAAACTGTGGTCAACTAAAAACCAATGCCCAAGCTAAAAGTTGAGAATTATGTTTTATTCGGTGGACAAAACTGAGGACTTAAGCCTGGGACACAGCATCTCAGATAGCTCTGAGGGACTGCTCCAAAGGGCTAAAGGAGGAGCCAGGATATATAAGAATTTTTGCAACAAAGACCAGGTAGTCAGAACTTCAAGAGATGACTGTTTTAATTAAAGAAAACCAGATATCTCAAGTTAAAGAACTTAGCACTTTTGTATTCTTGGCAAAATACAAGAGTCAGGGGCTCATCGAAATCATTCCTTTGATGTACACCTCAGCTAACTGGAGCCAGTATCCTGCGTTTTCTCATCCTGAGTCTCCTTGGGGGGCACTCTCTGGGTGGTTGAAACAGCTCTAATGTGATGGCTGTAACACCCTTTGTTTACTGATACGGCAACATTTTTTTTCACTGATACTATGCTTCCATGAAAATGTCTGTTGTATTACATTGATCTTAAAATACAGTTTAGGCAACCTGAAATATGAACTCTCAGATCCTCAGACTTCCCAATCTCTGATTAACTGTAATTAATCTTCTCACGTTATTCCGTCTCGGATCCTGTCAAATAACCCAGAAGACACTGTGCACAACTTCGAGCCCGAAGTCCCTACATGTTACTTCATGGTGCTGCTGTTTGCCAGACATGCCAGACCATGCGTTCATTCACAAACATTCCAGGACTGTTTCCTCTGGGCGTGGCACCACACGTTTCTACAGTGGATGGATTAGAAAGATCACAAACCTTAGGCTGCCAGATTTAGCAAATAAAGATACAGGAATAACTTTGGGATAAGTATATTCCTAATATTGCATATTGTTCATTGTTTATCTGAAATTCAAATTTCAGAGGATGCCCTGTATTTTATCTGGCAACCCTACAAACAACATATCTTGATCAAAAGTCCATTTAAAAAGTAATCTGCGAAACTATCTGATCTTCATTAGACACTACATCAGAAAATGTCCAGATCTTGAAGGGCCATGTGTATACAAACTATCAGTGCAGCTTAAATCACAATTCTGTCTCACTCTCCAAGAGTGCTTCTTTGAAAACTAATTTTCTCCCTTTTCAGACAATAGAATAAGCACCTCACTCCCAGTAGGACAGTGCACAAGGATTCTGTTTGATTTTCCAGATGATTGTGTGTCTTTGTGCCTGCAGAGAGTGTCGCCCTTGGAGCAAGTATTGGCCTATTTGGAAATCCATGTGGGGCGGGGGGTGGGTACCACTTGCAGATCAAAGGCACCTGACTGCACTCCTACTCCGCCCTCCACATCCCCTGCCCGCCATCCATGTCCTGATGGAAAACATCAGGCTCCCCTTTACAGAAGGCATGGACCGCTGCCTCAGCACTATGCTGACCCTTTGGTGCCATTTCTGATTTTTATTTTGCTGAGTTATCTGTGCCAAGGACTGTTTTCAGTAAAGCGGAAGCTTTCTCTTTCTGCCACCAAGGAGAATTCCTGACCTGTTTCCACGTCTGAGAGGAAGCCACAGAGATTTCTGTGCTGACCTGTAAGAGCTACGGGGGATGGGTTCACAGCATCCCCTGCCAGCATGTGGCCTTCGGGNGACACTAATTTCCCTGCCTCCTGAATAAGAGGCTCACATACTCGTTTTGCAGTGAGCCCCTGAAAATTAAGTGACAGTCCTGGCTCCAGGGTCTAGGGATGCCAGGTCACTGGCCTTATGGAGCATAAGGCAAGTCCCATCTTTTAACTTAAGATCCTCGTGGGGAGTATTCTTTCAGGTGACACTCTGAGGTTCCAAATGCACTCTGCTCCTTGGACTCACCCAAGATGGGCCGTGCTCTGACACCAGACCTTCCTCCTGCCCTCTCTTCCCCCTGCCTCCTGTGATCCCCCTTGCTCCTTTTTCCTTCACTGGGAAAAGGAAAGTGAGACAGCCTTTGAGGCAGAGTGGTTCTGATCAAGGAGACACACAAGGGTCTGAAGCAGGAGCTCCCTGCTGGCCGGAGCCGTTCCCCTGGACAAGCGACAGGCTCTCTGCCTTTCACCAGAGCCGAGCTGGGGCCCGGAGTGCATTTCCGGCCTCCATCCTGGTGTCCCGGGAAAGGATACACTGCAGCCCTGCAGGCCTGGCTCATCCTTGGCTGATGCACATATTCAGGCCCTCCCAGAACATATCATGTCATCGGGCAGGGACGAGAAAGTTTGATTGGCCTGTGGTGCGATGTTTGGGGATGCTCTTCCTGCCAGCGGGCTGCACATCGGGGAGAGGGACTGCTCACTTTCTCCTCCAGGATGCCGCTGGAGAGTCACAGGACTTACTTGGCACTGTGCATGCGTGCATGCATGCTCAGTCGTTCAGTTGTGTCCAATTCTTTTGTGTTGTGACCCCACAGACTGTAGCCCGCCAGGGTCCTCTGTCCATGGGATTCTCCAGGCAAAAATGCTGGAGTGGGTTGCCATGCCCTCCTCCAGGGTGTCTTCCCCAGCCAAGGATCAAATCCATGTTTCCTACATTGGCAGGGGGGTTCTTTACCACTGCACTGTCTGGGAAGCCATCCTCGGGAATGATAAAGCAAATAAAGTTATAATATATTGCCCACATTCTAGTTTATTTCATTCCCCTCTCTCGCTCACCAGTCCCAAATATCGGGAAAGACGCAGGATCACAGGCGCAGACCCCTGGGACCAAAGTAAATTAAGTAATTAATTAAAGGGCTACTTGATACCAGACTCTGGAGACTAGGAGGAAGGATAAATAGTACCGCCTCCGATCTGAGCCTGGTTTGCTTCACCCTGCATATCCACCCTGATGGGTCTGGCCAGCCTTGGCTTCGCACCCATTCTTCGACCCCCTTGCCCAAGGCTTGCCCCATCTCTACTCTAGAAGATCAATCCCACCTTGTGTTCAGCACTCAGCCTAGCTCCCACTCCTCTGGGGACCCCTTCTGATAACTCTGGCCCTCCCTATTCCCCTGGTCCCTCAACTGTCAGCCCTAAGGATTTAATCACACAGTTCAACACGTGACATACACTGTCTTGTTTGGAACCTTGTTCTGGACCCTCCAAATCAGAGGGTATGGATTTGTATGGTGCATTTCACCCTCACCATGCTCAGAACACTCTTCCCTGGTGGCTCAGATGGTAAAGTTTCTGTCTACAATGTGGGAGACCTGGGTTCAATCCCTGGGTTGGGAAGATCCCCTGGAGAAAGAAATGGAAATCCACTCCAGTACTCTTGCCTGGAAAATCCCATGGATAGAGGAGCCTGGTAGGCTACAGTCCATGGGGTCGCAAAGAGTCGGACACGACTGAGCGACTTCACTTTCACTTTCACTTTCATGCTCAGAACAATGCCAGACAGGTGTGGGTGCAGACCCACAGTTCGAGGAAGGAGCCTGGCAAATTCTAAATGGCAGAGGAACCTTACTGACCTAAAACAAAAGGAAGATCCAACTCTGGATGTGGCTGGATTTAGGCAGGTAATGCCTTCAGCTCATCTTGGAANATGCTCAGAACAATGCCAGACAGGTGTGGGTGCAGACCCACAGTTCGAGGAAGGAGCCTGGCAAATTCTAAATGGCAGAGGAACCTTACTGACCTAAAACAAAAGGAAGATCCAACTCTGAATGTGGCTGGATTTAGGCAGGTAATGCCTTCAGCTCATCTTGGAAGTCAACACACAGCAAGCTAAGAAATCTCTAGTTCCCAACACAGCATCTAATGTATCAGAGGCTCAGTACATAGTTGTCAAGAGAATGCCTGTGATCACCTGGGCTTGTAGAGGGAGGTGTTTCACATGTGCTCAACAGTTTTATAGACACCTCCATGCACATTCAGGACAAAAAACACAGGGACTATCAGAGTCCATTCAGGACTAACTAGCTGTAATAAGTCATCGTGGCTGTGGGGGCGCGTGTTCTCTGGTTTTCTCTTACCCTCCCATGGCGCATCATCCTGAATGAGGGAAAGGAAAAGAATTTCATAGAAATGAACATGTGTGTGCTCAGTTGTTCAGTCGTCTCTGACTCTTTGTGGGTCCATGGACTGTAGCGAGCCATGCTCCTCTGTCCATGGAATTTTCCAGGCAAGAATACTGGAGTGGGTTGCCATTTCCTCCTCCAGGGGATNCTGAATGAGGGAAAGGAAAAGAATTTCATAGAAATGAACATGTGTGTGCTCAGTTGTTCAGTCGTCTCTGACTCTTTGTGGGTCCATGGACTGTAGCGAGCCATGCTCCTCTGTCCATGGAATTTTCCAGGCAAGAATACTGGAGTGGGTTGCCATTTCCTCCTCCAGGGGATCTTTCCCACCCAGGGATCCAACCTTCATCTCTTCTCCTGCAGTGGCAGGTGGTTTCTTTACCATTAACGCCACCTAGGAAGCCCAGAAAGGAGCATGTCATCTCGTTAGAATTCTATTAGGCATTTCCCAGGATAAGTAACTAAAATGAGGATCATTGGATTTTTGATTAATTATAGATTTATCAGAGAATATTAGTAGTGAGAGGAACCTTACAAATCATCTGATCCACGCCCATGTCTTAATCGATGGGGAGGTGGAGACCTCCAGGGAATGACTATGACCCAGGATTGCAGGTTTCCAGGCTGTCTCACTCTCCCTGAACCTCAGCTGGACTGATTCATCAAGCTCGCCTTGATGGAGAGGTGGCAAGTATTTGGGAAGTTAGGATCACATGGATAGTGCAGGCATTCTGGACGATGGTCTTCACTTCCTTACAAAGAGAACCCTCTTTTCAGTTCATCTTACACTGAGCCGCAGGTTCTTCAGGGGAAGTTGGTTAGGCGCCAACCCTAAGAAATGACTGTTGATTGGTGCCACCCAATCTTTGTGGTCTTATCACTCTTACTGTGGAACTGGTTTACCCAGTGGTCACACGATGCAGTTCAAGCCAGCTTGACATGAGGGGAANGCCGCAGGTTCTTCAGGGGAAGTTGGTTAGGCGCCAACCCTAAGAAATGACTGTTGATTGGTGCAACCCAATCTTTGTGGTCTTATCACTCTTACTGTGGAACTGGTTTACCCAGTGGTCACACGATGCAGTTCAAGCCAGCTTGACATGAGGGGAAGTCTGTGCAATGAGGGAAATAAGACCGGCCCATCCCTTTTCCTGGACATGGGTAGCTATTTGCGATGACTGTAGCAGCCGTCTGAGAGCAGTGAGGAGCGTCAGCCTCAGACAAGTCCCGGATGGCAGTGAGAGGACATGGAAAGAAACGGTCCCTGCTGAGGCCCTGGAGTCGCTGAGTTTGCCGGTCCTGGAAACTCCCCTCTCTGGGGGCTTCTTACTGTGAGGCCCGCATGTCCTTCCTTGCTAGGTTTCTGCTTATTTTAACTGCTGTCCATGTTCCCTGTCACCAGACACGGTCCGTCAGCTCTGCTCTATCACACAGCCTTGCAAAAGGCCCTTCTGAAGAGCGCTTCCTGCAGAAACACCTGAATAATACTTGACACGTCTGCCCTGAGAGTCCTCATCTGGGGAGTAAATCCAGCCTGGTTGACAACGGCTCACGAGATCACAGCTTGAGTGGGCACGGCCACAAGTCTGGGTTCACATACTGTCATTTGGTTGCCATAAAAACCGCTTGTGCTTGTCATTCTTAAGTCTTGTATTCCTTGGTGAGATGCAAATTAACGCCACGTCATGCTGACATTAAGAAGCTTGGTTTATTTGCTTTAAACACAGGAGAGAAATGGGGTTGATGTATTCAGACAGAGATGAGGGTAGGAGGAGGGTTTTCGGGAGACATTCTTGATTCCAACTGGTTGCTGCCAATCTCTCTGGGCCCTACTAGCCTCCCTTGGGAGCTGCCTTTGACCTTGTTCAAGGTCTTAGCTGTCTGGAGCTCTGCACTAAAACAGCAAAGTTTATGGAAATAGGAGACCTCTAAGAAGTAGTGTTGGAAAGCTCGTTTGCTGTGTCACCTTCGACATTCTTTTTCTGGAAAGACAGAGTAGCTAATCTCCCAAGTTCCTTCCTGATCGCACATCTGATAATCCCATGAAGTGACCAGAGATGGGTAATAGGAGTTAAGAATGCCAGTAAACAGGAGGAATTCCTATCTGTTTGGGCTGCCATGTTGGAAGAAGTATGAGAGTTATTAAAAATTAAAGGAGACTGTTAACCTTAGGTACTGGGCACTTACTATATACTTGGCACTGTGCTAAGAACATTACAAGCATGTTCTCATCTAGTCCGCCTAGCATCCCTATGAGGCCAACACTGTTATTACCCCCTTCATCCAGGGAGGCAGCTGAGAGGCTCAGAGAGGGTCAGCAACTTCCCCAGGGCCACACAGTGAGCAAGCAGACGACGTCAGATGTCTGTCTGGGTCTGTCCAGTTCTAAAGTTTACAGTGTATTCTGCCTCACATGGCAAAAATTCTCTAGATGTGCCTGAGGCCAGAAAGGTTGATAATTTAACCCAGTCACTGACAAAGTCTGGGAACTCAGAGAGTACAAGTTAGCCTGAGGAGCCTGGGATGGATCTGTGGTGCAGCCTTCCTTCTGCACCAAGCGTGCACCTGTGCTGTGAAGTGGACGTGATGACTCTCTCATTATGTAGGATTATCGTGAGGCTCAGAGGAGGGATCTGAAAAGAAAATGCTTTGAAAAATTTTAATAAACCATATACATTGAAGCATCTATTATTAAAAATAGTCAAGGATAAAAAATAGGCTACTCAACTGCTGCTGCTGCTGCTAAGTTGCGTCAGTCGTGTCCGACTCTGTGCGACCCCGTGGACGGCAGCCCACCAGGCTCCTCCATCCCTGGGATTCTCCAGGCAAGAACACTGGAGTTGGTTGCCATTTCCTTCTCCGATGCATGAAAGTGAAAAGTGAAAGGGAAGTCGCTCAGTCGTGTCTGACTCTTTACTACATCCAAATTAAAAGTGTTTTGCTGCAAGCAATACCATCAAGAAAGGGAAAAAGAGTACTCACACAGAGGGGAAAATATTTTCACATTGTGTATCTGACTTTTATCCAGATAGTAATAAAATTATGTTAATTTTATTAATATAATATTCACATTAATAATAAAATTAATAAAATGTAAGTGGGACTTTTATCCAGATAGTAACTCTGCCAGGGGAGGCATTGTGCTTGGGGGTCTTTCTGGCTTCCCATAAAGTGAGCTGTTGCTGCTTTGCAACTCCAGTCCCAACTGTGAAGAGAAGGATGTTGAGTTCCTGGCTTTGAAATGCTCTCTGAGCCAAGAAAGGNTATCCAGATAGTAACTCTGCCAGGGGAGGCATTGTGCTTGGGGGTCTTCCTGGCTTCCCATAAAGTGAGCTGTTGCTGCTTTGCAACTCCAGTCCCAACTGTGAAGAGAAGGATGTTGAGTTCCTGGCTTTGAAATGCTCTCTGAGCCAAGAAAGGTTTTTCAACTCAGCTTCACTGGCAGGACCACCCACCTGACTCAAGGGGAAGCACGTTTGCATCACCAGAAGGCAGCAGTTTCTGGGCAAGTCTCTTAAACGCTGCCAAGGGCGGCACAGTAATGCAGCTGCAGGCTGGTTTTGCTTCACCGTGAGGTTCAGAGATGGTCTAGCCCAGCCAACAGGCTTTTGGAGAAGCGTTCCACGAGGGTGCAAGCCCAGTGTCTTCTAAGACCCTAACTCACCAGGTCTCCCAGCTTAAATCCTGTCTGTTACTCAAGCAAGAGGCACAGATATTTCTCTGCTTCCCAGTGATATTTACAGACCTGCCTCCCTGCACCCCCTTTTAGATTTTTAGACTTTTGTTATTACAAAAGTGGTACNCGAGGGTGCAAGCCCAGTGTCTTCTAAGACCCTAACTCACCAGGTCTCCCAGCTTAAATCCTGTCTGTTACTCAAGCAAGAGGCACAGATATTTCTCTGCTTCCCAGTGATATTTACAGACCTGCCTCCCTGCACCCCCTTTTAGATTTTTAGACTTTTGTTATTACAAAAGTGGTACGTTTCAAGTGATAAGTTCTAAAATTTCAAGGAGCAAATAATTCTCGTACTATATAAGCTTTGCTATAGATAGGACACTATAAAAGGTGAAACGCTATCCAATACATTCTTTTAAGCTAAAACCACCATGTTGCAAAATCTGCCAAAAATTGTTCCCCAAAGATGAAATGCTGTGTGCTGTGNATCGTGATTATCTGGGTCATGAAGATTTTTTTTGTACAGTTCTTCTGTGTATTCTTGCCACCTCTTCTTACCTTCTGCTTGTTAGGTCCATACCATTTCTGTCCTTTATCGAGCCCTGGCTGCTGCTTATTCCTGCCCGCACCTGCGGGGGCCCCCACACCAGCACACACAGCCCCTGAGCTGGCCACTGACCATCCCCACGTGATTGGTAGGAAGTCAAGGCCCCACACGAGCTGCCCACATCCCCTTGATGCCTTGGCCCTGCCCTTACCTCCCCACAGTGGTCCCCTCGCTGCCACAGGAGTGTAGGGACCCAGTCCTCTGTGGTGTCCGTTTGTGGACAGTGCGGGTGCTGTGGCCAAGCAGTGATCAAGACCAGCCTGCCTCTGCCCCCTACCACCCCAGCTATGGGCCCTCCTGCTGGGCCGTGCCCTCTGGGAAGAAACAGCGTTTTTCCTACTCCGAGCGGGGAGTGGCCACTGCCCAGCCCCACAGCCCGTGGCTCCATGTGAACCCACAGTTTGAAACGAGAGATGAGGAACCTGTCCGAGGAGTGTGGCTTGGAGCCCGTGACCGTTTCCATGGCCTATGTGTACTTCGAGAAGCTGGTGTTGCAGGGTAAGCTCAACAAGCAGAACCGCAAGCTATGCGCCGGTGCCTGCGTGCTGCTGGCCGCCAAGATCAGCAGCGACCTGCGCAAGAGCGACGTGAAGCAGCTTATCGACGTGAGTATGGGCCCGCCCCTGCCCCTAACCCGCAGGGTTTCAGAGGAGGGCTCCACCCCCAGCCCCGCCAGGACCCTGAGGAGGGGCCCGGCTCAACCCCTCTTTCTTCTTGGACGCAGAAGTTAGAAGAAAGGTTTCGGTTCAACCGACGGGATCTCATCGGCTTTGAGTTCACAGTGCTCGTGGCCTTGGAGCTTGCTCTCTACCTTCCTGAGAACCAGGTGTTACCTCATTACAGACGCCTCACGCAGCAATTCTAGCCGGCCAGCCTCCACACTCTGGCTTCCATGCCTAGGCACACCACACCACCACGGTACTTTTGAGAGCCCTTCTGCGTTCCGCGGAACAGACCCGGGGCTCTGTCAGTGCTGCTTATTTTCCTGTGCCCATGACTGCTCTGGCACCAGTACTTTGGTCTATGGCGTCCAGTGGTGAATCCACCGTGCTTCTTCTCTTTGCGTCCCCAGCCTTCTGCTGCTGTCAGAGCCACCACGCTGGTGTCTCGTGGAGGCCTGGGTTTCCAGACCCTACTGCAGATGCTAGATTGCTGGACTTAACCCATTGGAGCATTAATCTTGGCTATTTGGGGTTTTCAGAGGTGGAGACTGCACTGTGGAACCCCCCAACCCCCTCAGCTCAGCTCCCAGCCCAGCCCCTGGGGTGTCTGCCCACCTCCCCATGTCTACAAGCAGAGCTCTGTGTCAGCCTAAGCCAACGAGGGCAGACTCCTGGTTAGTTGTGATCTCATTTTTTACTCTCAGACCTCTGTTCTTCCAAGGATCGCGTCACTGTGAAGTCCTGAGGGCCTGGGTGGCACACCCCACCTGGCCTCTCCATGGAACCAGCCTGCACCACACAGGGATCTGTCTCACCGCAAAACCCCACTTGCCCGTGACACCCAGGACCTTCAGAATGACTGGATTGCTGGTTCTTGATCTTCCTAAGCAATATTGTGGGGGGAAATGTATTTATTATCATTTAGGATTTGATTCTGTGGGTCTTTTTCTAAGGGAACAAAAACTGGTTAAACAAGGTCTGCTGAGGATGTGACCTGAACCACGCTTGATCCTTCAGCGGGGAGGGAGGAAGACAGACCACTTGAACTGTAATGCTCAAAAGGGTAAAGGCTTTGCCTTCTTCCTCCCAGGCAGAAAGTGAAAGCCACCTTGGGCAGAGCAGTGGTCGCACCAGACCCCAAGGGCTGGTCTTTGTCCAGGGCAGGCCTGTGTCCAGCTCCTCTGCCTCACCAGGCTACATGTTACCCAGTTCTCCCACTTGCTGCCCCACCATAAACACTGAAGACCTAGGACTGGAGCTTCTCCCTCACCAGCTAGCTGCTCTCAGAAAGGACTGTGTCGGCTGGGCTGTCAAGCTGCTTCCCACTGTTGTCCCAAGAACCTCACTGGAGGGGTGCCAGGGCAGCCCCACACTGCATCCTGCCCATGTGGACTGGTCCTTCTGCAGAAGAGATGCCAGCCCTTAGCAGCACATTCTGCCACCAGTAGCTCAGCGAGATCCCAGCTCAGGAGGGCACAGGGACCCCCACGGGGGCTCAGGACAGCTGCCCTACCCCACTCGCTGCTCTTCTTCCTTGGTCACTCACTTCGGTTCAGGGGGACTGCAGGATGGAGTTTGAAGCTCAACTCTGTACCCAACCTTATTAAGAGTGCCTCCTTCCTGTTCTCCCCCCACCAGAACACCCCCAAACTCTGATGTGCACCAGTGGGGCTTGAAGGATGAAGCTGCTAGGTCCCAGGCAATCCTGGAAGGTGTCAAGTATCTCAAGGACACTCCTATTACAGGCACCTAAAGGGACCAACTTCCAAAATGTACCTGCTGGTTTACAGTTAGCTTTGAGGAACACATCTTGAGAATTTCCGTATAGATGTTAAAATGGCAGTACAGTGTTTATATAGTAAGAACTAGTCATTCACCAGGCCCTGTAACCTTCCCTTTAGTGTGTTGTGTCCTTGTTAATGTCAAGAGCTGCCACTGTGTGGTACTCAAGTGAAGCCAGTATTTAAGGCATTAAACTTAAGCCTGAACTGTCACCCCAGACACTGTCCAAGGGCCTGGGGCTACAACCTCAGCGCCTGGAAGGCACCATAGACAAACTAAGTGGCTGTCTGACCTCACTGTCAAATGTCAAGGATCTGTTTGTGAAAAGTAATGTATTTGTGCTTTAAGTAAAAATTTGGTTTTGCAACTGTGGAAAAAAAAAAAAGAATACTGGAGTGGGTTGCCATGCCCTCCTCCAGGGGATCTTCTAACCCAGGGATCAAACCCAGGTCTTCCGCATTGCAAGCGGGTTTTTTTACCAGGGAACACAAAACATGAAATAGATAAATGTAAACATATGTTAAGTTCACCTATAAATATAGCTCCTCCCAAAATCCTAACTAAAATACTAGCAAACTAAATTCAATAATATTGTACTAGAATAATGTTCCGCAATGTAATGGACATTTAAAAGGAAGCATGTTACATTGGTGCAAAAATGAAGAACTGGAAAAAATAGAAATGTTCGAAAATTATTTTTCCACATAGTTCCACCTTCTGAAAATATCCACAGTTAACATTTGAACATGTATCCTTCCAGTGTTTTGCTCTGTATATGTAATATGTATATATTTTATGTACTTCCGATCATGCTACTTTGTGGCCAGCAGATTGTCCAGGAAAGACCACACACATATATCACATGAGGTTAGGTGACGGCCTTCACTAATTTGGCAAAGAGTTCAGCAACACAGCAGAGAAAGCGCTGCCCCACAGCTAACACAAGTTCACCCCAGGTGCCCTTGGAGGTTGTAGCAAGTACTTACATCTCAGTGCTTCTACGCCTGGGCCTCACAAACCCCGTCAAAAAGACTTACACAGTCTGTGTTCTTAATACTCCCGTGTCAGAACCTGTTTATAGACAAGTGGGACCCTCTGATTCTTAAGTTTAAAANAATGTCAAGGATCTGTTTGCGAAAAGTAATGTATTTGTGCTTTAAGTAAAAATTTGGTTTTGCAACTGTGTTGTAGGCTGTCTTTCAGCTATCACCCCCAACACTCCAGAGCCCAGAAGAGCCCACCCCCCACAAAGAAAACCACAGAATGAAGCAAATACATTTTCACTATTTATTTATAACAAATATTCCATGTCCGGGATCCTCTTCAGTCAAAAGTTCCTGGAACAAAAAAGGACAACATTAAAACCTGGTTTCTGAAGCATCCTGGGCCCCAATGCCCAAACTGCAGTCCTCTTACTTTGAGACGATGCCATCAGCCTTGGCCAGCCGGAGAATGGAGTCATCTGACTCGCCCTATGGGAAAAAGCAGTTTGGGACCAGCTGCCCACCGGTTGGACCAAGTGGAGACTAGTTAGCAACAGGCAGACCGCCGACTCTGCAGTGGGGGACAGGGTCTCAAGGAAGTCCCTTTGACAACTAGAAAGCTTCGATGTTTTCCAAGGTGGGGTGGCCCTTTTTTTGGATCCTGAGCGTCCTATTTCCACCCCCAGGAAGAGGCTGGCAACCAGCACAATCTGATCCAACAGGCTCCAGTCCATTTCGCCAACAAACCCGCTCAGGCTTGGGGACAGCGAGGGGGACGCTATTCCGGTTCAAAAGCCCACAAGGTAAGCGAGGGGCCCCGAGACACACACCATCCTGCGAATGGCCCCGCAGATAGCGTAGGTTTTAAACTGGCCGTTGAACCTGCCTGTCACCTTGTCAACCTAAAAATTGAAAAAAGGAGTCATAAAGAGGTGCCCAAGCACCTTCGGGTCGAAACTTGAGGTTTGGAAATCAACGTGCAAATCCGCCCGACCTCGCCCCGTCACCCAGCGGGTAGGCCCTGCGGCCGCCCAGCTCACCTCGGCCACGTTCATCTGGATGGACGCGTGGTCCTTGGCGCCGATGATACGGTTGCTGGCGGAGCNATTGGAAAAACCATAGCCTTGACTAGACGGACCTTTGTTGGCAAAGTAATGTCTCTGCTTTTTAACGTGCTATCTAGGTTGGTCATAACTTTCCTTCCAAGGAGTAAGCTTCTTTTAATTTCATGGCTGCAGTCACCATCTGCAGTGATTTTGGAGCCCCAAAAAATAATCACATGTGATCACCTATTATGTCCCAGGCACTGTGCGAAGTTCATTGACACAAAGGCTTTTATTCCATGATCTCAGTAATATCTTCACATCCACATGTTTTCAAGGACACCATGATCAAGAAATGGCATAGGGTCCAAGAACTCTCCTAAAAATTGTTCAATGCTGTGTCATCACGACAGTCGATCCATGGTATCATTTCAGGAAAAGGTTATTTTTTAACTTAAGTTGAAAGAATTGCTAATGTCTTTGGTATGGAAACAGTACAACTAGTCAGCACACTAAAATTCGCAGTTTGCAGTTTTAAAAATATAAAGCCTGAAGTCTTCTTGCAGGAGGGTATGCTCAATATGTCTTTTTCCATCATCTTAATTCCACTCCCTCAAAGAGCTTCTCTGGTTTAAGTGAGCCCATCCTTCTCTTGCATATGCCTGCAATGCAGGGGACCCAGGTTTGATTCCTGGATCAGGAAGATCCTCTGGAGAAGGAAATGGCAATGCACTCCAGTATTCTTGCCTGGAGAATCCCAGGGACAGAAGAGCCTAGCAGGCTACAGTCCACGGGGTCTCAAGAGTCAGACATGACTTGGCGACTAAGCCACCACCACCCTTCTCTTAGTTCTCATCTGCAGTGATCACCATCCCTGGCTTCTTTATTCTGCCACCCTGGCTGCCACAGCGGCTTCCACTCATGGCAAAGACGGTCACTACACTGAGTCTGAAATGACCCCAGGGACCCCCAAAAAGGCTATTTAGTGGAGCAGGTTTTATGGAGGTCAGGGCAGTTACCTTAATTCAACAACCGAAGCCTCCAGAGCCCTTGCAGACAGGCCTGCCTCCATCCTTGGTATGGATTGTCATATCAAAAGCCACACAGTCTCTACCCAGACCACGGAAACAGAGATGTATTCAGTCCTGACCCCAGAGGCAACAAGAGCCTCACAGCCCTTCAAAGCAAGGCAGGAAGAAAACCCAAAATTCTTGGCTCTCCCAACTGTTTCAAAAGCAAATAATAGTTATGCCAGCAAAGCTGTCATTTTAAGTGAATTTCCTAATATAAGGAAGGAAAACATAAAACTCTTAAGGCTTTTCTGCCAATCTGATTCAGATCAGAGACTCTGTCTCCCTGGGCTAGTGGGTCTCATTACAACAGGACAGCGGCACAGTAACTGTTTAATGGACATTTTCCCAGAAATTAAAGGGCCGCTCTTCAAAAGACAGTCAGCTTGTGGTGCAGGCCTCAGGGAACTGCACACACATTGCTGCCTCGGCTGCAGACACAGCAACCAGGTACACCCAGAGCCAGCCTCATGAATCCTTTGTTGTGGGGATGAAAGCCAGAGAATGTACCGCTTGGTGATCAAAGCCTTTGGCCATCATATAAAACCAATCAGAATGCTCTTTATTTCTCTCCATCTCCTGGACTTCAGCAGAGGTCATTCCAGAGTGTAGCAGGCAGACAGCTCTCTTTCCTCCAACGTGTGTTCTTTGGCTTTGGGGAGTTTTTAGGTTTGGGTTTGTGTTGGTTGGGTTTGGGGAGGTTTTTGTTTTTTTGCCGTTTTTCCCCAGTGTTTTGGAGACCTGCTGACAAACCGTTAGCATGGATCCCAAACGTTCATGTTTAGTTCCGGATCTAACAGCCTTTTCTTTATGATTCCGTTGATAGTGGTCAATTTGACTTGGCCCCTAGGAAAAATGGATTTTAGTTCATAAGGAAAGAAAGAAATATTCTAACCCTTTGCTCACTAACCGCCCCTTCCCAGCCTCTGTCTAAAGATCCAGGAGTCCTCACTCAACACCAGAACAAACAGCAGGCTGGGAAAGGAATCATTTTAGCTCGGGCAAGGTGTCGAGCTGCAGATGCTGCCTGACGGTGAAGAATTTTGTCAGACTGTTTGGCTACAGACCGTGACACTGGCAGTAGAAATAAAAACCACTGGGGAAGGTTGTGTTCAAACTCCACTTTTCCTTAAAGCTACAATTCAAAACAGGGCTTTGATTTGTAGGCCCATCCGGCAAGATCATTTCTTGTCTTATCCTTCTTCTGAAAAGCAAGATCCCAGTGCATTTTGGCCCCCTCCCCCGGCCCCAACACTGAGGATTTATGGGAATCTGTCCCCCGGCAAAGCATTTGTCAAAGATCTAAGGGGCGGGTGGGAAGGGTCCTTTACCTTGCCCTGGCTGCTTTTGCGCTTGAGACCGTAAACTCTGACAAGCTCACTTGCATACAGTCCTGTTGAAATGGTGGTCACAAGAAGAAGCAAGCTGATATGTGCTGACTCAACATTAAAAAAGTAGTCACTGCATTTTCTGGGGTTAGAGTTTGACCTCAAAAAGGACAGTCAGGTGTGTTTCAATGCAATTAATAACGGACACTGAAGATGTTGGCTATTTTGTGAGTACCAGAACTTTATGGCTCACTGTTTGGGTGGATGTGTGTTATTTGCATTTTTGTGGTTAATTAATTGCCATGAGGAGTATCCATGTTTGCTGTTCTCTCTGAGTTTCTAATTTGAGTATAGACCTTCCTGGCAGATTTCAGCGTGGATATGAACATTGAGTATAATTTGAAATGGTATTGCTGTATGCCACTGCACTGGAGTTGAATTTTAAAGTTAGAATAAATAAAAACTGTGTGAATGAGGGCTCCCGTTCTCTAATAAAAGGCTCAAAGGAAAAGTACTGTTTAGACAGCAGCCCGGCTCCTGTAAAGACGACGGCACTGGATGCTACGGGTGGGGAGAGGTAGGAAGCCAGACAACTTGGTCGGTCCCTCTGTGTCTGGAACCTTCTAGAAGGCCGTGCAAGCACAGAGCAGGACACTGTGCCCTTCCTCATAGCCCACTTCCTAAAATAAAGCAAACAGACCTTTTCGTTCTTTGCAAAATATTTCAAGCATTTTGGATTTCCTGGCTTTTATGGTCAATGATTGGAATCGGGGATGCATTTGAAAAGCCATTCCCAGAAACAGCAGCAAAACAGAGACAGTCCTCCTGCAGCGACGTCACCTCCTTTTCTGAAATGGTCACACACAGCAGCCACACCAGCCGGTGCCCGACGGCCAGGGGGCACCAGCCTTCGCTCCCAGTTTTATTTCTGTGTCTCCGTTGTCTTAAGCAGGAGGCTGCTATGACCTTGCCGGTGGCTCTGCCAGCTCCGTCCAGGTGACGGCTGGCAGATGTGCGGGCTGCACGCCTCCGGTGCCCGCCAGCCCGCTCAGCTGCGCTTCCCTGTTTGCTCACTCGGCTTCCCTTCCCTCTCTTTCCTCGCGGGTGGGCAGTGCCGGACTCCAGCCGGCCGACTGCAGGGCCTCCGCGCCCTCGAGCAAGGGCAGCAGCAGCGGCAGCAGCAGCAGTGGGAGCAGTTCCTCCAGCGACTCGGAGAGCAGCTCGGGGTCCGACTCGGAGACGGAGAGCAGTTCCAGCGAGAGCGAGGGCAGCAAGCCTCCCCACTACTCCAGTCCTGAGGTGAGTACCTGCAGGCCTCCAGGGGCCTCCCCTGCCTGCCTCTCCCGCGGGGAGCACAGTCGGTCCTCCTCCCAGTGTGGTTCTCACATCTCCCGCTCCCCCAGTCTCCGTGGCCTGCAAGCTGCCGTGACCCCTATAGGCCACCACTCCCAGGCAGCCTGCCAGGATTGATTCGGGCTCATTTCCCCCAACCTCCTCCTCAAAGTGCTCCCAGCTACAGAGCTTCCTTTGAGATCTAGAAACTTCATCTCTTCAGTCCAAAAATCTCTATCTTGACTTCCACAACTTTCCAAACATGCTGTAAACATCGCTGACTGGAAATAACCTGAGGATTGGGGTCAGGGAGGCAATAAGCAGAATAGGGCAGCTCCAGCCTGAAGTGTGAGCCCCTGTAAATCATGGAGAAAGGAGTTTTGTGGATTAGACATGGCTAGAATCTTACCTTTTTGCAGTTTTTCACAGATTAGAAGAACACGGGCTATAAGTATAAATAAAGCCCTTTTAACTGTGTAGTCTTTGTGAAAATATACAGAGAAAAGTTAGCATGAACCTGAAAATAATAATGAAAGCTTTTATAGTTATGATGAATATCTATGTGGAAGATTTAGGTGCCTCATATAAAACCATGATATGGTCCCAATGAAACCCATTGCTATTTCTACTTTAAAGGGGGAAATTAAATAGTAATTCAGAGCATGGATCCTTGAGAGAGTACTGAGAACACACTTGTCCGGTTTCTGGATTGGTAAGGGTAGACTTTAATTTCTAAAGAAGGAATAAAATAGGCTTCTTCTTAAGTGTATAGACATTTCATGTTACTGAGGGTCATAGGATTTTTTTTTTTCACCTGCAATCCTCTGTACCTCTGTACCACTGTGGGGCCCAGATTTCTAAATAAGCTCTAAAATGAACCAAACCCACATGTCCAAACCTTGGTGCTGAGAGGAGAGCACCTGTAAGGGCCAACCAGCCTCACATTTCCAGTTTGTGTGCCCGTCTCTCTCTGCCTCTCTCTCTCTTGATCTGTCTATCTGTCTGTCTCCCTGTATAAGGGAAAGGCCCTTAGGAATATTAACCTATAAAAGCTATATGTTGACAGAACCCTGACTTTCCCCAGAAGCTAAATTATTCCTTCTCCATCATTTCATTCATTCATCTGCTCATTCATTCATTTATGGTTTTTCAACAAATATTATTGAGTCTCTGCCACAGATACGCTTGGCCCTGGGAGACAGCAGTGATCTGACAAAGAAGACTCCTGTCTTCACAGACTTGATATTCTAATGAGAATAATTTGAAACAAACAAGAAAAAAAAAAAAAAGAGGCTTTAAACAAGCTTCTTCAGAGCCAGCTTTGTGATGCAATTTGTTGAAAAACTCCGGAATATGTCGTAGAAAGAACTGGGTTCCAGGGACATTGCAAGAGCCAAAGAGCATAGTGGTGGTGGATTAAAAGCCTTCGGGTCTGTGAATGAGAGCCCCGTCGCTGGCTCTTCGTGACTTTGAAGGTTAAATTCAGGAATGTTGAATATTATTTGCATGTTGACATGTGACTCCTGAAGTTTCTAGATGAGGCTGAAACCAGCCTCAGAGAAGCACGGTTATAAAGGGCTTTGAGCAGACTCCCTCTAACTGTCACTGAAATAGTTACAAAGACCTGAACTCCGTGGTGATGCGAGGAAGCACTTGTCATTTCTTCCAGCAGCTGCCAGAGTCCCAGCCGAGGAGGGGGAGGAGGAGGGGCATCTGCTAACACAGGCCTTAGAGCTTAAGTTGCCTGAGGCCACGGGTAGGTTTCAACTTCTGGCTTCTTGCAGGGGGAGTGCAGAAGTGACAGGTGTAGCCACAGAGCACGTGACTCCTCTCTGCTGGAAACGAATGTATTCCTTGGAATAAAAGTGAGGGGTTTGGGGCTTGGTGGGTTTTTTTTGTTTTTTTTTTTAACATTTTTTTCCCAAGACGACTACAGACACACACTCTTCAGAAATACAGGGAGGGAATTCCCTGGCGGTCCAGTGGTTAAGACTCTGTCTGTGCTTTCACTGCCAAGGACATTGTGGGTTTGGTATCTCATTGGGGAACGACAATCCCACAAGCCATGCGGCATGGCCAAAAATTTTATTTAAGAAAAAAAAAAAAAGAATTACAGTTTGCAGAATGAACATTGAAAAGAGGGAAAAGAAGCATTAAGGGCCGACTCGATGGCAGCCCTGCTCTCCTCTGCCCTGAGCTGGCCAGGTCCCCTGACAGAGAGCAGTGAGACCAGCTTCCCTGTCACCCACAGGACCACCCAGCTCTTTATAGCCACACACCTCCCATCCCACTGCAGAGACCTGTTCCTGCTGCTTTGCAGCAAAACGTATCTGGCCCTCCTTTCCCCTTCCGGAAATGTCCTGATATGAGAGCCGGAGATCCTCATGATGTCCCAAGACACCTGCATCCCCCTACCCTGCCCCGCAGTGTGCCAGCACTGGGCACCTGCTTGGCTCTCCTTCGTCTCATCCAAGCTGTGTTTCTGGCCCTGGTTGTAGAAAACTACTGCCTTTCACATGCATCATCATGGAATATAACCCCTGGTCTGCAGGTGAGCAGGAAGAGACATTGGATTCAGTGTTTGCATTGCTGCAGATCCCCTCTCTGTGGCCTGAGGTTTGCTTGCTTGTCATCAGACTGATTTTTTTTCATTGAGTTCTTTCTTCTTTCTTGGTCTGGGACATCCTTTCATGCCAGAGCTTGACCAGGGAGCAGGAAGGGGTTGGGGGGTGCGTTTTGGCCCTCCATTAGCACATTTACAGCTGCACACAGAGCTCCTTAGACTGGTGTTCCAAGTAAAGGGACAGCTTGCTATGTGAACAAGAGCGAGCCTGGTCATAGAACTTTATTTTTATTTCACTGCACGGGGTCATAGTTGAGGCACATGGGATCTTTAGCTGTGGCATGGGAGCTCTTAGTTACAGCATGTAGGACCTAGTTCTCTGACCAGGGATCAAACCCGGTCCCCCTGCATTAGGAGCACAGAGTCTTATCCACTGGGCCACCAGGGCAGTCCCTGGTCGCAGGATTTTGAGAAGAGCCAGGATAAGGTAGGTTTCACCGGTTTCTCAACTGCAGGGCATCACTCAGCCCTCAACATCACTCATGTAAACAGTGTTCTCCATTGCGGTGTTTCCCAAATATATCCAACCATGGTAGGCTTTCTTCATGGGCTAAAAGCACATTTTGGAAAATGCTGCCCTAGATCATTCTTGAAAATCTTCAAAAATACAAGTTATTCATGGATTCAACAAGCTTCTCCTTAATTAGACATCTATGGGGTATGTGGCAGTAGGTGCCCTGAGGTTGTAGATGAAATAGAGACTAGAGTATGCCCTGGAGGGCTTGTGCATGAATCAGAGGGAAGACTGATCGGAGAGGAGAGTCCTGGCTGGAAATACACACTGCAAGCCAGCAAACAAGCAAAAGCGCTGGGCAGAACCCCAATGGATGGCTCAGACAGTAAACCAGAGGCAGCAGCCTGCCAGGCAAGGAGCTCCAAGCCCCAAGTCTGCCCTCCTCCCCTGCCACCTAATTCTTGGCTGTTTAAGCTTCCTTGGCCACAGTTTTATCCCCCAAATGTCAGATAATCTCACCCCGTCTAATCTGTGAGGCTTTTCTGAGGAGTAAGTGACAAACAGGGAGTGATAGCTCATTGTGAGTCATTAGTAGCAACAGGGTCATAATAAGCTGCCCCTTTAACCTATTGCGGGTCCTGCGAGGGATACAAAGAAGCAGAAACCTGGCCCCTGCCGGAAAGCAGTATTTGGCTTTGTTGAAGACATAAGATTCATATACATGAAACAGACGTGGATATCAAAAGATGATGCCGTTAAGGATAATGGAAGGCAACAGGTATTATCTGGAGAGTTAGTGGTGTCTTCTCCAAAAGTCAGATCAAATTCTATCATTTGAAGACCTAACATTTCTCAAGTGAAACAAGGTCCCCTTTTCATGAGGCTTCCCCAGAGGGTACTGGGAGCTTAGGCAACACAACAGGGAAGGGAATCTGATCTCTCAACGGTGACAAGCGTGGGTTTAGTCTTGCTGGTGCCTGGTAGCTCTGCAGCTTTGGACATGTTACTTAACTTCTCCGAGCCTCATCTAAAAACTAAGGGTGATAGTATCTCTTATCTGTGGATTAAATTAGATGATACATGTGATAAGGGAGCACACTGTGGGTGTTCCAGCAGTGAAAGATGCTTGTAAGATGATGGCTGCCTAAGGAGTTTGGATTTTGTTCGAGAGGCAAGAGGAGGTCATTGTAGATCCTCGAGAAAGGGAACGTGATTTAGCAATGTACTGAAAGTGGTCCTGATTTCTTTGGCTGTGAAGAGCAGAAAAAATGACTCTGCAGCACATGGGGCAGCGGGCCCTTACTCCATTGATTAAGTCCTCCCCTCGCTGTGAAGACTCCCTCTGGGGAGTTTTAGTGGGAGTCTCCCTGTGAGCCGCTGTGTGCAGGCATCTGTGTCCTCGCATGTAAGAGATGTGAGGCGTGGAAGGCTCAGGACAGCGGGACGAGGATGACCAGGGCGGGATGGGGGGGAGCAGCGGCAAGTGGCGGATGCTGCCATAAATGTGTCCACCCGGTCCAGTGTGTGTCCCCTTCTGCAAGGCACCTTCAGCATCCACTCACATTACTGGGCCCCCGTTTCTCTGGAGAAGCTGAGGTACCGAAGTCATTGACCCAGCTAGGGGTCAGAGAGAAACGGGGCTGGGGAGGAGACAGCCTCAAAGTCATAAATGTGTTTGCCACCAGTTAGCCTTCAGGGGGCTTCCCTGGTGGTTCAGTGGCTAAGACTCCAAGCTCCCAGTGCAGGGAGCCCGGGTTCAATCCCTGGTCATGGAACTAGATCTCACGTGCCGCAACAAAAATCGAAGCTCCCGAGTGCTGCAGCTAAGACCTGGTGTAGCCTAAATGGATAAATAAATAAATATTTTTAATTAAAGTAGCCTTTAGTCACACTCAGCTCACCTCAGGGCAGGCGAGAGCTCCCCCTCGGCAAAGAAGCCATTCTATGATCCTGCCACCCCGCTTCCTCTGCCACTTCACTGTCGCAGGATGGACCAGGTCAGGTGGGCTCAGCAGGCTCCATTGTTCCCTGTCTCTGGAGGTGCCACATTAAAGCGAGGTCAGAATTTACAAAATAAAACTCAGAGGCGCAAAAAAAAAGATTTTATCATTCTGTTTCTTTGCCTCTTATTCAGGAGTCCTGGCCCTATGGGTGGCATGAAAACAAAGCAGAACATCAAGTCAGAGTCCAGACTCCCTATCAGGGTCATGAGAGAGTCCCCTTCCACACTTGTATCCCATGGGGATGCTCCCCCGGCAAGGAGACTCCCATTAAGATTTCCCGGAGGGCACCTTTGTAACAAAGGGAGGATTTAATCACTGGAGTGATCACTGATGTGCTGCAGGGTCATTTTCTGCTTACGGTCACTTGTCGCTCCCAGTCCCTCAACACCCTGCGCTGCTGCGGTTCCCTGAAGTGTAGTAGGTCTCATCTGTTTGGAGGGAGCCGGTAGACTGTCCACAGTCCCTGCCGCAGCTGCAGTGCTCACCATCCACACTCTGTGGCCCCAGGCCCTGCTGGCCCACTAAAGGCTTCCTGTCTCCCTGAGCTGTGCCCCAGACTCAGCCAGGACCCCTGGGTCTAGAGCACTGCCTGCCCTCCTCGCGTCTCGCCGCCCTGCCGCAGGATCCTTTCTGCATGAGGCGGTGCCCCAAGTTCTGCTCTTAAGACCAGCCTCTTTGTTGAAAACCAGATCTTGACACCTGCAAGCAAGCTTTCAGAAATTATGATCTTAAAGAACAGTGTTTTTCTCCTGCAAGGGAGCCTGACTTGCTCTAGGCTTTAACAAACCAATATGAAATGCAGAGCTAAGCCATTCTTCTTTATTCTGGGCGGTATCTAGTTCCACCACCCCACCCCACCCCCACCTCACCCAGTCATCAGAAGCCCTGAATTTATAGAGTGGAGGACGTAGGGAAGGAAACATACATCACCTTAATCACGCCAAGATTCTCCCCCATCTCACAAATTAAAAACATTCTAGCTAGAGGTCTATGGGGCTTCCCTGGTAGCTCAGCGGTCAAGAATCCACCTGCAATACAGGAGGCGTGGGTTCAATCCCTGGGTCAGGAAAATCCCCTGGAGAAGGAAATGGCAACCCACTGTGGTATTCTTGCTTGGGAAATCCCATGGACAGGGAACCATGGGGTTGCCAAAAAGTCAGACATGACTTTGCAACGAAATAGCAACAACAAAGTTCTGTATTTATCAATACACCTCTTTTCTACCAGTAATCAGAGAGGCTGGATAAATGCACGTTTATTAAAAATCAACAACATTTACTCCTTATAAGAGAAGCAGTTCTTAACCTTTCAATAAGACATAGATCCCTAGAGAGGCAAATGTGAACTGTGCAAACTCTTCACTCCCCAAAATGTGTCTCCATGACCTTTGACATTCTGTTACAGGGCACTCACTGGCCTCCCCTCTCCCCCAGAGCCAACCCGTGGGTCAGAGTTTAACACTTGGAATGCCCAGGATTTGCTCTAATTTTGCAAAACTGTTTACAGGAGAGGTTTTCATTGTCACCTCCTCGTCTGAAACATTTTGGGCAAAGTGTGATGGAAGTGGGTTGAGGATGGACGAACCAAGTCCAGCAGGGTCCACTCGGCCCCCTTTTATTTTCTCCCCGTATTACAAGTCTCACCAAAAAAATGTGTGCTTCAACCCTCAAGGTCTCCTAACTACACACCCAGTTAACTTTCATGGACTCTCAGGTTTATGCATGTCTGTACAAATACAAAAAATATACACTGTATAACACTCAAAAATGCAGGAAATGGGTCCTAATGAGGAATAGTGTGTCCCCTCATTTCTCAAACTGCTGAACCGGCATTTCAGTGTGTGTGGGGGGGAGGCCAGGAAAGTGTCAGTCGCCCAGTCATGTCTGTCTCTTTACAACCCTGTGGACTGTAGCCCACTGGGCTCCTCTGTCCATGGAGCTCTCCAGGCAAGAATACTGGAGTGGGTAACCATTCCCTTCTCCAGGGGACCTTCCCAACCCAGGCATCAAAGCCGGGTCTCCTCACAGATGCATGGAATGGACTTTTGGACTTTGAGGGAGAGGGAGGGGGAGGGAAGGTTTGGGAGAATGGCACTGAAACATGTGTGCTGTCGTGTGGGAAACGAATCGTTGGTCTATATTCGGTTCAGGATACAGGATGCTTGGGACTGGTCCACGGGGATGATCCAGAGAGTTGATGTGGAGTGGGAGGTGGGGGAGGGGTTCAAGACTGGGAACTCATGTACACTTGAGATGAAAAAAAATAATAANTATATTCGGTTCAGGATACAGGATGCTTGGGACTGGTGCACGGGGATGATCCAGAGAGTTGATGTGGAGTGGGAGGTGGGGGAGGGGTTCAAGACTGGGAACTCATGTACACTTGAGATGAAAAAAATAATAATAAATTAAATTAAAAAAAAAAAAAAAAAGCCAGGTCTCCTGCACTGGCAAGCAGGTTCTTTACCCTTTGAGCCACCTGGGAAGCCCTGTGGGCGGACCCCGTGGGCCTGCTGACGCTGCACACACCTACTGCTCCCGTGTTCCTTCAGTTTCCAGCCCATCAGGTTTCTGCTCACATGCCTAGAGGAACAAGTCAAGAGAAAAACAGCCAGGCGCGTCTAAGTGAGTCTGTCCTAAACGATGTTTTGTTTTTGCCGGTTTTCTGCTTTTAGGCGGAACCAGCGTCCTCTAACAAGTGGCAGCTGGATAAATGGCTAAACAAAGTGAATCACCACAAGCCCCCTGTCCTGATCCAAAATGAAAGCCACCACGGGCCGGAGAGCAGTCAGTACTACACCCCAGTGAAGGAGGACACGCAGGACTGCGGGAAGCTCCCCGACGTCTGCCCGCCCAGCCTGAGAGACAAGGACATCAAGGGCACCTGCAAGGAGGAGCAGAGGCCGAGGACCGCGAACAAGGCCCCGGGGAGCAAAGGGGTGAAGCAGAAGTCCCCACCCGCAGCCGTGGCCGTGGCCGTGACCGCCGCCACCGCCACCGCCCCGCCGCCCGCGGTGCCTGGTGCGCCCGCCGAGAGCGCGCCCGCGCCTGCCCGGAGGTCCGCGGGCAAGAAGCCCACCCGGCGCACCGAGAGGACCTCGGCCGGCGACAGCGGCCACCGGCCCGAGGAGCCCGTAGCTGCCGAGGCGCTGGGGGCGAGCACAGGGGTTCCCCCGGAGCCCCCCAAGCCCCGGCCTTGCGGAAACAGCAGGACCAACCACCGCAAGGAGCTGCGCTCGGCCGTGACCTGCGAGAAGCGCCGCACGCGGGGGCTGAGCAGGATCGTCCCCAAATCCAAGGAGTTCATCGAGACGGAGTCGTCCTCTTCCTCCTCCTCCTCGGACTCGGACCTGGAGTCGGAGCAGGAGGACTACCCTCTGTCCAAGGCCGTGGCCGCGGCCGCTGCCGCCGCCGCCGTTGCCTCTGGGAACGACCCGAGGCTGAAGGAGGCTCCCACCAGCATCAGCGGCGGCGGCCCCCGTGCTCCGGTGGGCTCCATCAACGCCAGGACCACCAGCGACATTGCCAAGGAGCTGGAGGAGCAGTTCTACACACTGGTCCCCTTCGGCCGCAACGAGCTTCTCTCCCCGTTGAAGGACAGTGACGAGGTCCGGTCACTCTGGGTCAAAATCGACCTGACACTTCTGTCCAGGATCCCGGAACACCTGCCCCAGGAGCCGGGGGTCTTGAGCGCTCCCGCGGCCAAGGACTCTGAGAGCGCGCCCCCGAGCCACGCATCCGAGGCGCCCGTGGAGAAAAGCTTGCCAAAATCCAAGAGGAAACGCAAGGTAGGCCTGGAACCCCGAGGGGCTGAAGGCCCAGTGGGAGGGAGGGCCCTCCCCAGACTGGTGGGCAGCTCCACTGGTCTGGAATGTTCCAGGAGCAGGAGTTTATGTGTCCCTCTTCAGCAAACGTTCATAGAGCACTTTACATAAGTGCGTAGGAGCCTGCTGAGTCACTTCAGTCCGCTAAGTCTGACGTTCTGCAGCGCTATGCATTGTAGCCTGCCAGGCTCCTCTGTCCATGGGATTCTCCAGGCAAGAATACTGGAGTGAGTTGCCATGCCCTTCTCCAGGGCATCTTCCCAACCTGGCATCAAACCCGTGTCTCCTACATTGCAGGCAGATTCTTTACCATCTAAGCCACCAGGGAAGCCCAGTGTAAGTACTTGACACATATTAATTCAAGTCAACATCCTTAGAACTGCCCATTGTGGGAAGACCAGCTATTATTCCCACGTGATAGATAATTAAGTCCTGTCCCACTGCATCTGGAAGTAGGCAATTGGGAAATCTTCACTGAGTGTCTTCAGGGAATATGCTAGAGGCTGGACCAGTGAGGAAAACGAAACACAGGTGAACCCCATTCTTTGCTGGAAGGGGTGGGGTCATTCCTTGACTTAAGAAGCCACCTGCCTCATAGAATTGAGTAAGGCTGTGACTAGGATGAGGCGTGAATATGGAAGTGACCAGTGGGGATCGTGGGCAACAAGGACCCACCAGCCTGTGGCATGGGAGCCATAGGCTGGTGTTCCCCATGGTACTGAGCAGAAGGACTTTGTGGTGGAGACGAGCTGGGAACAGGGCTCTAAGCAGGAGGGACTTTTGAGTAATCAGAGATTCGCTGCCAAAGCTGGGACGCCAGCTGAACAGAGGGGAATTGAACAGAGTGAGGCAGGCAGGGACTTAAGTGCAGGGAAAGCTGGATGCAGGTCCAGAAGTAGATCCAAACACTTGGCCATTCAGATGTTTTTGAAGAATTTTGGAGCACAGGAATCACTTAATCATAATTTAAAACCAGTTCTGAGAATCTTTACCCCCTCCTGTTACTACATCTTCAAAAGTAACTAGGACCACAATGAAAAACACAATGGGCGACAAACGGAAGATTATAGTCATCACGGACGGCCCCAAATTTGGGACAAAATCATTCACAACTGTTAACACATGTATATGTCTCCACGAGGAATGCTGATCATTTATAAAATCCTTACAACTTTTGAGGCAAATGTTCTTGTCATACCCCTTTTACAGATGAGGAAACTGAGGCTCACAGAGCCTAAAGTGACTTGCCCTAGGGTCATGTAGGTGAGAAAGGACAGAGCTGGGAGGGAAGTCAGGTCTCTGGCTGTAGGGTCTGCCAATAATAAGCCAGTTGGAGATTTGTGCAGTACTTTCACCTCACGGCTCCCGCTCAGAAGACTCCATGCTCAGAATTTAATGCCTGTGGCTGCCATCTTGGAATTCTCCCTTTTATCTTTGAATCTGTCTTCTGCAAGTGAAGGTGATGGGGCAACAGAGCATGCTTGGTCCCACCCCCTAGCCATTTCCCCAGGATGGGTTCTGCCTGCCCCTTTGCATTCTTGGCCAGGAGCAGCCTCCCCTGTCTGCATCCCCATCTAGCAACCAAGGCACAGGCATAGTGAGGGTTGGGGTCAGGATCAGCACTTCCCCGCCCTCAATCCAGATACTGAGGGGTCCCCCAGGGGAGACTGCCAGTTGGCCTTGGGGAAGGGATGGTGCCTGACTGCACTTCCGCACCCCGCGACCCACCGCTGGCAGGTGGCAGAAGATGTTTGCTGGGCTGCATGTGCACGCCCGGTCTCAGGCCAGTACTCCTGGCGTTTGGGAGAGTCGGCACGTGCCGAGCATCCCCGTGCTTCCAGGAGCACAGGGTAAAGCAGCAAGTAAACACACTTCTCTGACAGGTTAAGAGACCAGTTTCAAGACAGGAAAATGCTCCTCCCTTTAGTACTTTATAATGTTGCTCTTTAACCCCCCCCCTTTTTTTTTTGAGGTATAATTAAGGAAATGGCAGCCCACTCCAGTGTTCTTGCCTGGAGAATCCCAGGGACGGGGGAGCCTGGTGGGCTGCCGTCTGTGGGGTCACACAGAGTCGGACACGACTGAAGTGACTTAGCAGTAGCATAATTGACATAACATTATATTATTTTCAGTTATACAATATAATGATTCAATATTGGTTTACATGTGTTGCAAAATGATGACCACAATCAGTCCAGCTAACATCCATCACTATACATAGTTACAAATTTCTTCTTCTCCTGGTGAGAACTTTCAAGATCTCCTAGCTACTTTCAAATGTTATTCAAATGTTGTTCAAATATTATTAGCTATACTCATCATGCTGTTTATTAGTGTTGCACTACATCCACGTGACTTACTCATTTTATAACTGGAGATGTGTACTTTTTTCTTTCCTTCACCCCTTTCATTTTGTACCCCTCTCTCCACCCCAGAGTGGTTTGGTTTTGGTTTTCAGATTCCACATTTAAGTGAGATCCTAAGGTCTTTGTCATCTTTGTCATCACAAAGAATTGGACAAGACCGAGTGACTAACACACGTACATCCCACTCATTTCACGTAGCATAGCCCCCTCCAGGCCCACCCGTGTTGTTGCAAATGGCAAGACTCCCTTCTTCCGTCGTATACATACCTATGCCACAATTTCCTTATCCATCCACAGCCATTTACGCTGTTTCCTTGTCTTGGCCATTGTAAATAATGCTGCAGTGAACGTGGGGGTCTTTTGAAGTCAATGTTTCCTTTTCCTTTGGATTAATACCCAGAAGTGAGATTGCTGGATCATGTAGTCGCTCTATTTTAATTTTTCGAGCCACCTCCATACTGTTTGGAGGCTGCACCAACAGTGCACTAGGGTTCCTTTTTCTCCACATCCTCACACATGTATTATTTCTAGTCTTTTTGATGACAGCCATTCTAAGAGGTGTGAGGGGATGTCTCATTGTGGTTTTGATTTGCATTTCCCCTGATGGTTAGTGATGCTGAGCATCTTTTCATGTGCCCGTTGACCATCTGTATGTCTTCTTTAGAAAAAATATTTAATCAAACCCTCTGCCTGTTTCTTTGTTGTTGAATTGCAAGTGTTCTTTATGTGTTTCGAATATTAACCCCTTCTCGGATATATTATTTGAAAATATTTTCTTACATTCAGTAGATTGCCTGTTCATTTTATTGATGGTTTCCTTTGCTGTGCAGGCTTCCCTGGTGGCTCAGCTGGTAAAGAATCTACCTGCAGTGCCAAAGACTTGGGTTCGATCCCTGGGTTGAGAATATTCCCTGGAGAAGGGAATGGCTACCCACTCCAGTATTCTGGCCTGGAGAATTCCATGGACCTTATAGTCCATGGGGTCACAAAGAGTCCAGTGGGACTGAGCGACTTACACTTTGCTTTGCAGAAGCTTTTTTGTTTAACATAGTCCCACTTGTTTATTTTTGCTTTTGTTGCTTTCACTTTTGGTATTAAGTTCAAGAAAATCATCACCAAGACTGACATCAAGCATTTTCTCCAGCTTTTTGAACATGGGGCCTAGCCTTTCCTTTTTGCACCAAACCCCACAAATCATGCAGTCAGCCCTGACCTCCTAGGTGACCTTAATCAGGTGACCTTCCCTTCTGTATACTTCAGTTTCTTCATTTGCAAACCGGTGACATCTTTACAGGGATGTTGTTAGGTTTAAATGATCTAATTTAGTAATACAGGTTAGCTCGCTACACACCTGCCCCTCTTTTCCTTCCGTTTTCCTCTGCATGTCCTGCCCTCCTCATTACTTGTCAGACACATTTATCCATCAGCTCCCAGGTGATTAATTGATTCATGAGTAAATCGATCAGTCATTTGGAGATTGATGGATAAATGGACAGGCGGATATAAAGAGAGAGAGGTGTTTCAGAGACAGAAATTGATAAACATACAGAGATTGGAAACACATATAGTTATACAGGCATACGTCAGTAGAGATGTGCAGAAGCAGAGACGTGTATAATTCATGTATGTAAGTAATTTTGCTATTTGTGGGCTTTTTAAGTTTAACTTATGAAACTTCGTTTACACTAAGCCTGACACTCAGCTCCCCTCATGAAATCTACTGAAACATAGGTGAACATGCATAAAGAAGGGAAAGAATATTTGCACAGTGCTCTTTACTCATCATCTGGGGTGTGAAGCCACCAGTTTTGGGTGCGGGAGGTGGGGCATCGCAGACCTGGCTGCCCAGGGTGCAGAGTCTAGCCCTGCTGGAGCCCTGGGGGCCAGAACTAAGGGGTTCAGAGGTTTGGCTCAGACCCTCCGTGGGGCATAGCTTCAACGTGAGCATCTGTGGTCCTTCTTCCAGAGGCTGTGTGACTCCCCAGCTAGAAAGAGAAGGTCAGAGTCTTTCTGTCTTTAGTACCAGTGCCCGTCTCCTGGAAACACCGCTGAGAATCCTGAATGTCTCTCTGCTGTGTTGCTGCAATCACAGCAAAAATAGAAGTTGGTTGAGTGCACGTGCATTACCCCTGTGTGTGTGCTGTGCTAAGTTGCTGCAGTCGCATCTCTGTGTGACCCCATGGACTGTAGCCCGCCAGGCCCCTCTGTCCACGGGATTCTCCAGGCAAGAATACTGGAGTGGGCTGCCAGGCCCTCCTCCAGGGGATCTCCCCAGCCCAGGGATTGAAGCTGAGTCTCCTATGTCTCCTGCCCTGGCAGGCGGGTTCTTTACCGCTAGTGCCACCTGGGAGGCCTGCATCACACTACTACACGTCTATTAAATACAACCGTGGAAACAATCCAGTTGAACTGCTGTTTTATAAAAAGATCCTTCAAGGCCATGAATTTCAGAAGGAAAGCCTGAGCTTGTCACTGCTCCTACAGCATGAAGCCCAGGAAAGATCGCTTGCTATACCTTGTTTGGGTACCAAGAAATGCCAAAGAAAGGGATGCTGAAGCTCCAGTGAGACTCCAGAGCAGATCTTCTTTGGAGGGTAGAATCCAGCCTGTTGGTCGAGCAGTTTTCATCCGTCACAATATTCCCTCCTGCAGTTTGATCCCGGTGTTGCACTTTTTCCTCTCAGTAAGCTGTCAGTAGTCAAAACGACAGATTTCGTCCTTGTTCGAGGGGGACCTGACGGGGAACCGAGGCCAGGGCCAAGAGTGCTGCTATCATGTTGGTGGCGCTCAGGACCTTGTCCAAAGAAGCCCCTGAGCTGGTGGGATGGGAGCTCACTGTGATCCGTCAAAGTCTGAAGCTGATTGGTTTTTGCTTCTTTCCATGCAGTGTGACAACGAAGACGACTACAGGGATTTCAAGAAGGCCCCGGGAGAGAGGGAGAGCGCCTCGCGGCTGACCGCCTCTGCCAACAGTACTTTGTCCACGAATCACTGCGGCATGAACATCAACAGGTATGTGCACTCCTGCAAAGGCAAGGGTTGGTGGAGGCATGCCTGGGTCTGAGAGGCACGTGTTTGCAGGGGCAGAGTAGATTTTTTTTAAATGATTTCTCTGCTCTGGGTGTCCAGACCCAGGTTCCTGGACTCCTTAATCAATAGAAATTGATAAGAGGCCAGAGGAGAAATTCAGCCAAGGCTTTATTGGGGCTCAGGCTGCAGCTTGAAGGAGTGAGGAAAAAGTAACAGTTTCCCTTGCTCGCTCTCTGATGGCGGCAAGCCCATTCCTTAAATGTGAGGGGGGAAGTTGTGGGTCCAAGGGTCGTGCCGGAGGGGGACTTAGGTGGTCTGCCCACACCCTTTGTTGGTCTTGTGTGCACTTTTGCTCCCAGTTCCTCAAAATTGGCAGTTGGGTTTTTGGTCTTTTTGTATCTTGTTGTTCATAATTTGCTCCAACTGCACTTGCTCACAGTTGTTTTTAGTCCCTTATGCTGTGCTTAGTTGCTTAGTCGTGTCCGACTCTTTGCAACCCCATGGACTGTAGCCCACGAAGATTTCTGTCCATGGGGATTCTCCAGGCAGGAGTTCTAAAATGTGTTGCCATACCCTCTTCCAGGGGATCTTCCCAACCCAGGAATCGAACCCTGGTTCTGCAATGCAGGCAGATTCTTTACCGTCTGAGCCACCGGGGAAGCCCTTAGTCCTTTAGGATTGCTTTGTATTTTCTTGCTATAGGAGACATGTGTCCAGGTGCAAGCGCTGAAGCAGAGGATCCCAGGGTCCCAGCCTGTCTCTTGCAGACCTGCTTCCCTTGGTTTAACACGGGGCTTCCCTGGTAGCTCAGCTGGTAAAGAATCCTCCTGCCGTGCAGGAGACTCTGGTTCAATTCCTGGGTTGGGAAGGTCCCCTAAAGAAGGGATAGCTAATACCCACTCCAGTATTCTTGAGCTTCCCTAGTAACTCAGACAGTATAAAATCCTCCTGCAGTGAGGGAGTCCTGGGTTTGATCCTTGAACTGGGGAGATCCCCTGGAGGAGGGCATGGAAACTTGCTCCAGTATTCTTGCCTGGAGAATCCCATGGACAGAGGAGCCTGGGGGGCTGCAGTCCATGGGGTCTCAAAGAGTCGGACATGACTGAGCAACTAAGTGCACACACACGGTTCACCAGGACGCCTGGGCGTGTGCTGCTTGTCACAGTTCCGGGTGCACCAGCAGCGCTTCTTTGTAACAAAAGACCAGTTACCAGCTATAGAACATTCTATCCTTTCAAAAACACACCCTCCACTCTCAAAATGTAAAAACCAAATTCCGCCTGCGGGCTGAGTCACTTCACCAGTGTCCGACTCTGTGTGACCCCGTGGACTGTAGCCCACCAGGCTCCTCTGTCCATGGGATTTTCTAGGCAAGAATACTGGAGTGAATTGTCATGCCCTCCTCCAGGGGATCTTCCCAACTCGGGGACAGAATCCACGTCTCTTACGTCTCCTAAATTGGTAGGCAGGTTCTTTACCACTAGCGCCACCTGGGAGACCCCAAAAAACTAAATTGAGTCATGAGAACACTAAGCTTATCACGCGGATGTAATAAGCAGACTCTTCATACAACACACCTAAAGACCCTGGCTATGGACTGAATTTGTGGTGATAGACAAGATCAGGGTCTCCAAGGCGAAACAGCCCCTCCTCAAAGGGGTTCCAGGGGGACCTGCATGGCACTGACTCCCTCCATGACAAATGGCTTCCTGGCAAAGCAAGGCCCCCAATATTTATTACAAGCGAGGAGCTCATCATCGGTCACAGAAGCTCTTTCCATTTAGAAACAGCACAGCTCAGAAACCACTTTCCCTCTGCTCAGACACTCTTCACTCTCCCCGACTGTGTACATAGAATTTTTAAGGGGAGATTAATGTTTCAGTGCAACACATAAAAATGTAAACTGAAAGGTTAGGAGAAAATGTAGAGCAGTACTAAAACCCGGAGAGGAAATTAGAGAGCCGGGGCACCCGAGCGCAGGCGGCTGCAATGTTAGAATCACCTTGGGAAAGAAGGACTAGGGCTCTGGAAGGTCTGAGTGAGGAGGAGCAGCAGAGACAAGCTGGCCAAACCCGCAGTCCTCTGTGCCCAGCAGATGGTGCCCCAAACACTGGGGACATGAAAAGGAGAAAATGCAGCTCCAAAGTGTCTCTTAAATGCGTGACTGAATAACCTGTCTGCTGGCTCCAGTAACTGCTATAATTGCTAGTAGTGATGAGTCTAAATAATATTGGAAGATGTCTGCAACAACCGATATGAAAATATCTGTGATTTCCACCGGTGACACAGTCACAGGTATTGCTAGCAGTACACCTGCTAACCACTCTCTGGTTTCCTGCCTTTGTTCATCATTAAAGGAAATGTTCCATCTCAGTGAGAGATTAATGAAAATGAAGATGTAATTTCTTTTCCATGCAAGTTCAGGGACCCCAGGATAAAAGCAGAGGTCCTCAATCTCCAGGGTTGAATGCCTGAAGATCTGAGATGGAGTTAATGTAATAATAATAGAAATAAAGTGCACGGTTAAATGTAATGCACTTGAATCATCCCCAAACCATTTCCGCTCCGAGTCCTGGCCCGTGAAGAAATGGTCTTCCATGAAACTAGTCCGATGCCAAAAAGGCTAGGGACTCCTGCTCTAAATCCTTTGCTTGGCAGAGGATGCTGGCTCTGATAGTTTCACTTATGTTAAGTAAGGACTCAATGCCGCTATGAAAGAGCTTTGAAGTTTTCTAGGAAAAGTGGTCTGTGTATTTCTGAAATTGTGGTTACCTCTGTTAAGCTGTACCAGTGTAATAAGACAATTCTATATATGCTAATTGCATGTCACAAAGACATGATCCCAAGAATGTTTCAAAATTACTTTGGTCAACTTCAATAGATAAACGTATGATGAAGAAGAAAAGATTGCATGTGCTTGACAATATTTAATGTAATAATTTCCTTTCCTACAAGTGTTTCAAATCATGTTTAAAACCCTGGCAGTCCAGTGGTTAAGACTTTGCTTTCCCAATGCAGGGGGTGTGGGTTCATTCCCTGGTTGGGGAGCGAAGACCCCACATGCTTTGTGGCAGGAAAAAAAAAAAAAACACATAAAACAGAAGCAATACTGTAATGAATTCAATAAAGACTTTTAAAATGGTCCACATCAAAAAGTCTTTTAAAAAATAAAATAAAATCATGTAGTACATGCCTTAAAACTCAACGTTCAAGAAACTAAGAGCATGGCATCCGGTCCCATCACTTCATGGCAAATAGATGGTTTAACAGTGGAAACAGTGAGAGATTTTATTTTCCTGGGCTCCAAAATCACTGCAGATGGTGACTGCAGCCATGAAATTAAAAGACATTTGCTCCTTGGAAGAAAAGTTATAACCAACCTAGACGGCATATTAAAAAGCAGAGAAATTACTTTGCCCAACAAATGTCCATATAGTGAAAGCTGTGGTTTTTTCAGTAGTTATGTATGGATGTGAGAATTGGACCATAAAGAAAGCTAAGCACCGAAGAATTGATGCTTTTGAACTGTGGTGTTGGAGAAGACTCTTGAGCGTCCCTTGGACTGCAAGGAGATCCAACCAGTCAATCCTAAAGGAAATCAGTCCTGAATATTCATTAGAAGGACTGATATTGAAGCTGAAGCCCCAATACTTTGGCCACCTGATGTAAAGAACTGACTCATTAGAAAAGACCCTGATGCTGGGAAAGATTGAACGCAGGGGGACAAGGGGACAACAGAGAATGATATGGTTGGATGGCATCACTGACTCAATGGACATGAGTTTGAGCAAGTTCTAGGAGTTGGTGACGGACAGGGAAGCCTGACTTGCTGCAGTCCATGGGGTTGCAAATAGTCGGACACAACTGAGTGACTGGACTGAACTGAGTGCAAGCGTGCTAAATCAATTCAGCCGGGTCCAGCTCTTTGCAACCCTATGGACTGTAGCCCACCAGTCCCCTCTGTCCACGGAAATATCCAGGCAGTAATACTGGAGTGGGTTGCCATTTTATCCTCCAGGGGATCTTCCCGACCTAGGGGTCAAACCGGCGTCTCTTATGTCGCCAGCATTGGCAAGTGGATTCTTTACCACTATAGCACCACCTGAGTACTGTATGTAAAATATTAGAGACTTAGATATAGGGTTTCTTTACTCATGTGTCGAGAAACCATTACATTCAGGCAATTAACGTCCACCTTCAGCTTCAGTGTTTCATCCTCACCGGCTGAGCTACTTCTGATTCGCCCAAGGCAGTTTTCTAGAACACAGCTTCTCAACTTCTAAGTCGTTGGATGCACAGTGCTTTTTAAACCAGAAAGCTGTCATCAGAAATTCTCTCCCTACAGAAATGTGTTTGCATAACATTAAACATCTTGGTTTCTCATTTTTTCTTGAGGCCTACATTTGTAATTTCTACACTGTGACCACCAACTAAGGATATTGCTTAAAAAATAAGAAGTGACCTTAATGGCTTGTTTGCAGTGATAGCCAACGCATGCAATTAAGAAGTCATAAAGGCAGGAATAATGACTAACTCTTTGTCCAGTGAATTTACCTTACATTACCTGACTCCACCAGGTGGAGAACCATCCCATGTTAGCAATGATTGAGTTCATTTTGGGCTAATGTGTCTTCCTACTCTTTTTGTTTCTGTGTGAAGTAATAGAGAGAGCCCTATTACATACATTGTAAAGACCCAGATATAAGTGACTCCCTTCTGTGACGGTCCACTGGGATGTATATTCAGGCATAGACAATAGTTTTGAAGGTAAAATAAGGAACTAGAAATCAGAAAATGTCATTTCTAATGACTGTTTCAGTTCTTTGTGTTCTGATCAATGCCTGGTTGCCTAACAACTGGAAGGTGGCTTCATGCTTGATTATTCTGTGATTGTGTTATTCTCCGTGTGATAATTAGGGAGAAGGCATTGGCACCCCACTCCAGTACTCTTGCCTAGAAAATCCCACAGCGGAGGAACCTGGTAGGCTACAGTCCATGGGGTCGCTAAGAGTTGGACCAGACTGAGTGACTTCACTTTCACTTTCCACTTGCATGCATTGGAGAAAGAAATGGCAACCCACTCCAGTATTCTTCCCTGGGGAATCCCAGGGACAGGGAAGCCTGGTGGGCAGCCGTCTATGGCGTCACACAGAGCCAGACACAACTGAAGTGACGTGCAGCAGCAGCAGCAACAGGTGTTAGCTAAAGTCCTTTTGGAAGTAGAGATCTCATGTATCATGTAATTGAGTTTCCCATTACCTGCTGCTTGCGCTTGTTAGGAAAACGGTAAGTGGTTTGCTGTGTATTTTGAGATCCTTGGATGAAAAACTTGGGAACTGAGAGTATTATTCTTAGTCGTTTAGCTCCAGAATTACTCTTGATTCTGGGAGAATAAGTAAAGAAACGATGAGCAAAGTGTGCTTGTTGTTAGTTACGGTCCTAATGCCATAAAATTGTTTCCTGGCGTAAGAATTCCCAGTAAACGTCTTCCTACCAGCAGGTTTTAAATGGGAGGTTTGGGTCATATATAAAACATTTTCCTTCCCCTGTGCTGAGTGTGTGACATTCCATTACTGTGACTTCCTTTCTCAGCTTGGCAATACCAATAAATAAAAATGAAAAAATGCTGCGGTCGCCCATCTCACCCCTCCCCGACGCATCTAAACACAAATTCTCCGGCGAGGACTTAACTTCCTCCAGCAGATCCAACAGCAACGGTCTGTTCACTTCCACCTCCTCCAACAAAAAACATAAGGCGGAGAGCCAGCTGCAGAGCCACACCGCGGACCTCACGGTAGGTTGATGCCCTCCTGTCCCAGTTGAAACAGAAATGAAACCGAGCACAGCCCTTACTCTGCCTGTAACCCAGCTCGGTCTAAACTCCAGCTCAAGGCCCCGCAAGGCAGCCCTGAGTGCTGCTCTGGGAAGACCCAGCAAGAACTGCCCTTTGCCTCTCGCACAGGCTGTGGCAGAAGAAAAAAGAGGCGGTATTTTAAGCCTCTTTGGAGGACCTCATTTTCCATTCTGAAAAGAAACAGCCCTAAAGTCACTCTCCCAGGACAAAGTAAACTGGGAGTCTAGGGCCAACCAGTCTTTACGTTTGGTATCTTTCTTGCCCTGGGGTAGAGTCAAGCCTGAGACTGGAGCTCAAGGCCAAGGCTGCAGGGCTCCCTGCAGCCCAAGGTCACCAAGGTGATGTCCAGTGTGAGACTGTCACCACCACTCCCCTTCTAGTGACCTTATCAAGGGTGACTCCAGCACCCTGCATTCCCCATGGACCCGCATGGACTCGGCTCCACCCCTGTGGTCACTCATACTGCATGTGAGTTCCTCTTCACAGACACTCTATAAGAGATGGCATCCCTGAACTGTGCATCCTGCAAGTACTTTGTTTAATTTCAAACTCTCCCCACTGTGCTTCTCAAAACCAGCAGGGCTTTGTGAGGCAGGGAGAAATGAGACTTGGCAATAGGACTCTGCAAACAGACAGGGGAAGCAGCATTTCATGCTTTATCCAGTGATCCAAAGAGGCAAAAAAAAAGTTGTTGAGGTCCAACAAGAGCCGCAGTCTTACTGAACCAACAGGAAACTAAGCCTCCTAGGCACCCTCATTTGAGAGCAGTTTTCTTTAGTTCTAGGATACAAGAATCTGAGATCATATTAGGAAAACCAGAAATAAAAAGCAAGCAATTCAAATTTTAAGCCAAGCACAGCTTCTCTTTGCCTCTAGAGCCTTCTATCACAAGCAACTATGATGTGCAGAGAATCTTTAACCAGTTATAGACTTTATTTTGACCTTCTTTCACTGAACAGGTGTTTATCAAGGGAGTATTTATTGTGTCCCAGGCACTCCGCTAAGCAATAGAGGTGCATTGATGATCGAACAGATTCAGTGCCTGCAGGAAGCTTAGAGTCGAGCTGAGGAGAGCCACTTAGACCAGGGTTCACACACATCCGTAATTTACTACTCTGTGTACCAAAAAGGAAATGCCCAGAGTCCTAGAGGCTCTCATAACAAAGAGGCTTGATCCGCACATAAAATCAGCCCATATTTAAAGAAGCAGTGGTATCCACTCCACTTTAATGACTTCAGAGGAATCCATTTGAATCTCCTAACCAAAGACAGGGTGTTTTATGATCCAAATGATCAGCACACAGTAGGTGCTCTTTATATATCTGTATCTCCAGGCGGAGAAAAAAAAGATGTTTAAATGTTTCCCCAGATAGAGGGCATTCCTTTTTAAAACACATTTTAAATAATTTCTTGCGCTATCCCTCGGCTCTTCCTGTTCATCACAGACAGCTGATGAGAACCAGTCTATGACCTGAACCTCTCATGAAGGATGAACACAGCTCAGTGGTTCTCAGAGCTCAGGTCCTAGACCAGCACTCTGAAACTCGTGCAGAATGCGTGTTCTCAGGCCCTCCCCCAGACCTGCTGAGACGGAGATGCTGGTGGTGGCACTCAGCTGTCTGTGTGTTAATGGTGAGTCTGATGCAGTCAGTTTGGAGAACCGTGGGCCTAGCAACCGGGAAGAGTAGGAGCCTGAGTCCTAAGCCCCCAGCCTACACGCGCAGTAGCCGTCCGAGCTTCGGCAGGTTCAGGATCTGGATGCGCGAGAGCAAGACTAAGGCCTCCCTGGTGATGTTGCCATGCGGATGACATCTGACTACACCTCAAAGCTTCCAGCTTGAGACCTGTAATGCATGTATTTCTCTTTCTTAATCAAAACAAAAAGCGCTATCACGTCTAACCTAGAACCCAAGCAGTTCTAACAGGTTGCTCCTTCAGCCAGAGGGCCAGTTTCTCAAAGGCGGCTGTGTTTGTTTGTGTCTAGAAAGCGGCTCACAACAATTCTGAAAACATTCTCCACAAGTCACGGCCACAGACGGAGCCCTGGTCTCCAGGCTCCAACGGCCACCGGGACTGCAAGAGGCAGAAACTCATCTTCGATGATATGTAAGTGTGGAGTCTTGTTGATCTGGGGAAGGCCAGATAAGTGGGAACAGGGAGATGGTTTATATGTGTCTAATATGTAGACACATATAAACCATGGTGTGGCCATTTCTGTCATGTGACCCAGTCAGTTAAATGTCACCCTGTCAAAGGAAATTGCTGAGTGCACCCCCTGAGCCCTTGGCGGGGAGTGGTTTGAATGAAGGAACAGCCAGTACTATCACGGTTGTATCCAGGATGCCAGAAATCTAAGGCAAATGGCATCAAGGAGTCTTATATTTCTGAGCACCTGCATTTGGGATTGTATGCCACCAGAAAGAGGCATTTCTGTCTTTGTGAACTGTAACAGGCAAAGAAAAATAGTGATTCACTCCTGAAAGCTTTCTGTTCTCTAAAATGCTATAGCCTTTATAAAAGTGTAAATAATTCTTATACAGGAAAAATATCCTGTCATCCAATCCCCCATCATAGTGCCAAAACCCAAGTATTTCATTCCCAGCATCAACTTAAGAGGAGGAGAAACAAAAGAAGAAGATGAATAAATATAGCATCCTGGAATGCTCAGGAGATGCTGAAAATGACGCATGAGAAGTGATAAAATGATACTGAAAATTATTTAGGCTCTTAGGGAAAAAAATATGTGTCAAGGACAAGCCTCGAGGGCAGGAGATATGGTTTCAAGAGTTTGGCTTGAATCCCATTTTCAACTTCTGCTATTCAGCAAGCACACAATTGTGTATCTGTGGGAGGCACACCCTTAAATCCCCAGCAGGGACCAACAGACAACAGTGAGAGACCCCCCTGCCCTCTGACTGCTGACCGTCCGCCTGAGGGCACAGACTGTAAACCACGCGCCCCACCCACAGTCAAAAACCAAAGTGGTGCTAAACGTCTCGGAGTCCCTGCTTCCTAATGAGAAAAAGTGAGTCATGACACTGGTCTCCTGGCGGGTCCCCTGAGACCCGGTGAGATGGCCTCTTCTCAGAGTGACCACCTGGAGAGGTGAACGCTGTCTCTTACCCCCTCCTCTTCCTCCCAGCCTTCTCTCCCATCCTGTCTTTACCAAGAGCGTAGACAAGGTCTGTTTCTTCATGTCCAAGAAACAGGAATATACATTGTCTTCCTCAGGCCCTGCGTGGACCTCATTAAGCTAACGAGGAGACAGACTTCGAGGACTGAGAGCCAAATCCAGATTCTTTGTTCCTTCACTGGACACACTCCCAGATGACTTAGTAAAGTGTAAGGGTGGCCCGGGAGAATGTGTGTTTTTCTCCTCTTCCTGTGATCGCACCTGCACTCAACCCCACACACATTCTCCCCTGACCCTCACCAGCTCCCCTTTCCCTCATCTCACTGCCCTGGGCAGCCAGAGAAGTGGTAATTAATCCCCAGGGTCAGGGGCGTGTAATGGGAGTACAATCCAATCCAACAGTCAACTCCATATATAATTAGTGTTTGGGGGTGTAAATTGTTCAAAGGGAGCTTTAACCATTAATAAAAACAGGCAGTTGGAATTGTGTTTAACGACAGTGTGGAAATTTACACTTGGAAGATGTAGGAATCTTTTTATTTTCATCTTAATTAAGGATGCTCCCCCTAATATTAAGAAACAAGTTGAAGATAAAGGAGTTCCTATACAGATGGGTCAGCCTCTGTATCCTTTAGCTTACTCAGTTCCTTAAGGAATGAAAAACAATTATACTTGTCTTATAGGTCAAGTCTTTATAAGAATGGAAATGTGGCTCTGTACATCATTCAAACCAAGCTTGCTGAGGTTTTGGGTCCCAAACCTCCCCTATTCATCTCAAGAAGCTTGCTGAGGAGGAGGGATAGACTGGGAATTTGGTGTTAGGAGAGGCAAACTAGTGTATATAGGATGGATAAACAGCAAGATCTTTCTGTATAGCATATTCTCTATCCTGGGATAAACCACCGTGGAAAGGAGTACAAAGAAGAATATACGTATGTGCATAACCGAGTCACTTTGCTGTGCAGCAGAAATTAACATCATAAATCAGCTATGTTCAGTGAAAAATGAGTTAAAAAAAAGAAGAGTGCAGATATGATCAAAGATCTGGTGATAGGGAACAAAAAAAGAAGAAGAGGAAGACTAAGACTTTGTCATAGTCTAACAAAGTGAGCACACACACACATTCAACAGTAAGGTACCCGGAGCATCAAACATATCAGGGGCGTGGTGTTTAAACACATACATATGGGAAATTAACATGTAAGGCATTTTCCAAAGCATAGACCAGAAATCTAAGTCTAAAGCAGCAACAGCTAAATGGTCCTACTTGGACCCGCAGCTCCTTGGACTGTTTACAAGAGGAAATGTCTCTCAGTCTGCTGAGACGGTGGCTAGTGTAATTTTGTCCCTATCTGTATCAAACCAAGAGGCCGTTATCATGCATTCTTCCCATTAGCAAACTGTGATTTTTCTGGCTGACAGCTACAATAAAACTGTTTCTCCTTTTATGGATATAGATAGAATTTTTAGAAAGCCCTCTTACATATCCATCATACGGAGAGAGAGACATCTTCCAATTGCCATGTGTCCCAATCGATTTGAAATCCGTGACAGAAAAAACAACACACGGCTCAAACAGCCACTCAACCGCTGAACTGAGAAAATCGTGGAAAAATTCTTCAAGCTTGAAAAGCAACAGCAGGCACTGTCTCTTCCTCGGAACAATAAAAACATGGGTCTTAAGAGATCACTGGGCTAGGAAGTCATCTAAAAGTGTGCAAAGTGTTCAGCTGGTGTGTGCTGAGGTCCAGGGGTGGGAGTGGGGGTATATGCTTCATTCATTCAGTTATTAATTCAGGGGAGATGGCAGTACATGGGCAGCCCTCTCTAGGAAACTCCTCTGCGGTTTTCAGCCTCCTGCTTTCTCTCCCCTCTGCACCAGCTTCAAGGACTATGACCTGGCTCCTGTCGCTTTCCTTGACTTCTCCTCACTGGAGGTAGTCAACAGGCAGTGACATGAACAAAGAGAGACCACCAGAAGGAAAGGAAGAACTAGAGAATTAGCACCAAAATGATTTAGAGCTGGTAGAAATCCAGTTATTGCATTCCCCAAAGTAATAGTTGCCATCCTGCCATTTCACTTTCAGAGCTACATCCTGTAGCTTTAAAAAAAAAAAAAAATAGTAAACTCATCCTCTTGTATTATAAATACTCGTTAATGGTTGAATACACATGCATTTCAGACAACAGCCAGAATTCAGCTGGCACTTCAATAACAACTGTTGAATGACCCTAAATGGAATAACATTCTGGAGGATGGGGGGGCGGGGGAGCGGGGTGAAAATGTTAGTTGCTCCATCACGTTTGTCTCTTTGCAACCCCATGGACTGTAGCCCGCCAGGCTTCTCTGTCCATGGAATTTCCCCAGGCAAAAACACTGAAGTGGGTTGCCATGCCCTCCTCCAGGGGCTCTTCCCAACCCAGGGATCAAACCCAGGTCTTCTTCACTGCAGGCAGATTCTTCACCATCTGAGCCACCAGGGAAGCCTGTCTGGCGGGGGCAGGGGGTAGTGCCTGCATCTTTTTTTTCTTTTTCTTTTTTCCGTGAATGTAAAGGATTACTGCAGGCAAGTCGATTTAAATTCATAGGCTTCCAGCCCCTTTTCCTAGGTTACTTACCAATTCAGCAGGTACCAGGTGGTGCCTTCAGAATGCAGATAGAACTGAACAGAATAACTTATTTTAAAAGTGTGATCCAGATCAGCCTGTCCTGTAGGCTCAGATGGGAGGCAGCATGACTGCACCTCCTCCTCCCCTGACGTTTAGCGGTGTGGCACTTTCGCTCCTGAACAGGGTGTTTGTTTTTTTTTTTTTTTAAGCTTCTTATTTTGTATTAGGGAATAGCCGATTCACAATGTTGTAATAGCTTCAGGTGAACAGCAAAGGGAGGCAGCTATCCCTAGATCGGTGTCCATTCTCCCCCAAACTCCCCTCCCATCCAGGCTGCCACATAACACTGAGCAGAATTCCCTGTGCTATAATCCTTGCTGGTTATCCATTTTAAATATGATGGGGCTTCTCCAATGGCTCACTGGGTAAAGAATATACCTGCAATGCAGAAGACACAGTAGATGAGGGTTTGGTCCCTGGGTTGGGAAGATCACCTGGAGAGGGAAATGGCAACCCACTCCAGTGTCCTTGCCTGGAAAATCCCATGGACAGAGGAGCTTGGTGGGCTACAGTTCACATGGTTGCAGAGAGTCAGACGTGTGCGTGCATGCTAAATCTCTTCAGTCGTGTCCGACTCTTGGCGGCCCCATGGACTGTAGCCCACCAGGCTCCTCTGTCCATGGGATTCTCCAGACAAGAATACTGGAGCGGGTTGCCAGGCCCTCCTCCAGGGCATCTTCCCAACCCAGGGATCAAACCCATGTCTCTTATGTCTCCTACATTGGCAGGCACGTTCTTTACCTGGGAATCCCAAAAGAGTCAGATAGGACTGAGCAACTAGGCACACACACAACATTTGAAATATAGCAGTGTATACATATGGATCCCAAACTCCCTAATTATCCCCACATCCTTCCCTTTGGCAATCGTAAGTCCATTCTATAAGTCCATGAGTCTCTGTTTTATAAGTAAGTTCGCTTGTATCATTTCTTTTTAGATTCCACATGTAAGGGATGTCGTACGATATGTCTCCTTCTCTGTCTGACTATCTTCACTCAGTATGACAATGTCTAAGGCCACCCATGTTGCTGCAGATTGCATTATTTCATTCATTTTAATGGGCAGCTCTGGTTTTAAGGTGACAGTGGCGTGATTACCAAACTTTTGTTTCAAAAATCTGTTAGGGATTTACGTCCATGAGTGACAGCACTTCATTCAACCCAAAGCCTAGAAACCGATCTTATTAGAGCAAAGCCATGAGCTATAAATCGCTTGTTGTCATCACTAGTGACGGGAGAGTTATTGGCGGTGGAAAATCTAGGGAACAGCTGTGTCACGAAGGCCTCGGTGCAGACGTCTGAGCACAGCTGATGGTGAAGCGCTTGGCCCCCGTTCCCCCATGCCATATTGCCGTGCCAGGGAGCCAGAGAATACCAGGTGCCAACCTGGCTGCCGCTTCCAGAAGGATGTGCCGACTGTTGCCCGCATTTCACCAGGAAGAGTCAGTCACGATCGTCACATTCAGCCAAACCTCCGAGCGCCCCATCTGTCCCCATGGCATCAATTACAGGAGCCCAGCTACTGAAACCTCCAGACTCCAAGAAAAGACTCCCTTGCCACGTGCTGCTGAAGCCACGACCTGTGCCGTGTGGCTGGCAGGTCAGGAAGACGAAGTTGGCACTTATGATGTAATGATACTTAGCATTCTTATAGCTGAAAGGATTTTAATTTTATAGACGATGAAAGACTCCTGTAAGTGAAAGGTCAAGTGATTTATTCAAAGGACCCCATCTGAAATCCTTACGTAGGTGATATTAGATCAAGGCAAGGCACTCCTGTGGTGGGCTGGCTGTGACCATTCCCCTTCCAAAGGGCCCCCCACCACTTCCCATCACTTCAAAGCTGGAGCCCACCCTTCCTGATAATACCATTCCTATGCCTTTCTTTCTTCATATGGAATTTTTTCCCTTAGGAAATCCCTCTCGGCCAAGGTTTTTTTTTGTTTGTTTGTTTTTAGTCAAAACAGAGAGAAAGAAGGAACAAAAGGATTTAGCCAGAGGTTGGGAGGGCAAGAATGGTGGACAAGGCCTTTCAAGATCGTTCTGATTGAAATCTGAGCCCTCTGATCCTTTGAAGGGCTTTGTAAAATGATTTTATCTTACCTATAACATCTGGAGAAGAACAGCAATCAAATCGATGCGTTTCCACTTAAACAGAAAGCTGCTTATGATAGAATGACAAAAACCTGCCACATTTAGCCTGCGTGTCCTGGAAAGCATCTGTTATTTTCTAAGTGTGGCCAAGAGAGGAGCCTCCTGTGAGAGCCTGTGACCTGTAGGAGACTCGATGAGTCATCGCTCATGTTTCTGAGAAGCCAGGGATTTAGGGGTCCCGGCCAACATCAAGAACATAGAAACAAAAGCTGCATTTGAATCCTTGTGCTTAAAGCTAATGTGCTTAGTTGCTCGGTCATGTCTGACTCTTTGCCACCCCAAGGACTATGGCCTGCCTAGTTCTTCTGTCCATGAAATTCTCCAGGCAAGAATACGGGAGTGGGTTGCCATTCCCTTCTCCAGAGGATCTTCCTGACCCATGTCTCCTGCATTGCAGGCAGATTCTTTACTGCCTGAATCACTAGGAAGCTATAAGCAGCCTTCTCCCTTCTTTCTGGAAGCACTCATAAAGCCAACGGCAGCACCAGGGCCCCTGGCTATGAAGTGCCCTCATCCACAGCATTCATTTAGTGCCTGGAAAACAGTTCTTCCACTTCTTACACGTTCTTCTTAGGGAAGAAAGAAGCTCACAGCTTGGGCCATGGTAACACCTCCAAGACTTACCAAATGACAAGCTGACAGGCTATCAGATGACGAATTCATTTGGTGTGCAGTTGCCTCGTTGTCTGATTTGGATTCCAACTTCCTAAGAAAATTATCTCGACTTGTGCGGTGCCAGGGAACCTGTTTGTTCAGACACGTCAGGCTCTCCGTCTCTGCCAGTTTTCACAAAACAGGCTGGCTCTGCCGGGTTGGGTACGGGCGTTTCACAGAGGGAGGAGTCCCAGAAAGCTGTCTGCCAGCCTGTCCGTGGGAGAGCATTCGGTTCCATGTCAGTCACGCAGGAGAACAAAGCGTCAGGGTGCTGTGATACTCCCAGGCCAGCAGAAACGAGAGGGTGGCTCAGACCTACTGCTGCTTAGAACTAAGGCCACGTGTGTGCTGGTGGGGGCGCTGGGAGGAGAGGAGGACATTGCTCTCCGGATCCTGTCCTCACGTTACTTTTGGTGCCAAGAGCTCTTATAACAGAGATCTATGTGGCTCAGCCTAGGTTTTCAGGTGCTCCAAGCCCAGGTTCTGAAGAGCCCCAGAGATGCGGTCAGTCACATGCGTGATGTTTGACTGTACTTTTCTTAGGCTTTCTCACGGATTAGCATCACATACCGTCACCCTGAGAAACGATGTGAAGAATGCTATTATCACAATAAAAAGCCAAATCCTAGGTTTTCCACATTAAAAAAAAAAAGAAAAAAGATTCGAGGAAAAATCGGTTTGAACACTGAGATAACTGGGTTTCATTTTAGTGCCTCTCAGTCTTATATTCTGTGCCTGCCACAGTGGTGACAACAGCTTTATCTTCCTGCTGACTTGAAGGTCAACACCAGAGTGATGCCTTCCTGACAGCACGTGTCCATGGCGTTGCCGGGCAATCTGGGCGACGTCCCATCATCCAATTGCCTTTATAATGATCTGACCTGGAACCAACACTCTAGAAATCACCTGAGAGGAAAGAAAAAAGAAAAGGGCCAATCGGCAGACAGTCAGTCTTCAGTGAGTCAGTGCAGTGAGATGCAAAGATGAGAATTCTCATGTGTTCCTAAACAGGCCCTGATAGTACATTTCTTCAGCATCTCAGGTCAACGTTGTCACTCCTGTGATACAGTCAGAAAAGAGATGCGTTACTTATCCACATACACTGTTGTGAGAGTCTGTGACTCAGACTCCATCTCAGGTTTAAAGAATACGTTTACACACTGCAGATGAAAAGCACACAGATGGCGGCATCCGTACGGGGAATTCGAGGCCACTGCCACCCTGGGGATACCTTAAAAGGCGAGTAGACACGAAGATGCCTTGGCTTATTACCAGAATTCTTTCATGAAAACAAAATGCGTTTGGAAAAATGATCTGTCCGTGACAAGGTCTACAAAAAAGAGGGCGAGAGAAAAATGACCAAACTTCTCTCCTTGAGTGGGGGACAGATAATGATTCAGAGAATATCAGGTTGCCATGGAGACGTTCTCTGGCTCGTTGGCTCTGCGGCTGCACCCCATCAGAAGCCAACACACTCTCTCTCTCCTAAACTCGAAGTGTCAATGCACGCAGGACTCATTGCTCTCCTACCATGTACCTACAACAACAAGGTGGGAAAGATCACAGAGGTCTACGGCGGAGCCCCACGCTGAAAACATTCCAGCTGCCAACTGGCACACATGCAATGACTGCAGCCCGGGACAGCTCAGCAGGTAATTAAATGCCGAGAAGCGAAGTGCGAACAAGAGGTGGTTATCTGAGATCAGGAAAGACATAGCTGAGCATGAACCAAAATTACCAAGGAGGCCTTTGGTTGTTGTTCAGTCACTAAGTCGTGTCCAACTCTTTGTGACCCCATGGACTGCAGCACGCCAGGCTTCCCTGTCCTTCACCGTCTCCCAGAGTGTGCTCCCACTCATGTCTGTTGAGTCAGTCATGCCATCCGACCATCTCATCCTCTGTTGCGGCCTTCTCCTCCTGCCTTCAATCTTTCCCAGCAAAAAAGGCCTTGGGGGCCGAGAATTTGAGAGACAAGCAACATCTGGCTCACTGTAAGCATTTAGTGAAGGAGCAGAGAGGAGGGTGTTCTATGGAGGAGGGAAGGGGTGAGCAGGGCTTCTAAAACAGCACTGAAACGTTGACCAGCCAGGGAGGACACCTCACTGTGGTTGAGGGACTTGGTGAGTAAGTAATGCAGTGAAGAGGGTTAGGCAAGCTTACTAAGGACCAGGACCGAGATTCAATTTCAGAGGCTCTGGCGCTTGATTTTAGATCTGTGAGTAGGGTGGTGATGTATAATGAAAGCCATGTTTTACAAACATTAAGAGTTAAAGCTCAGGAGAGATGGGACAGGAGTGAAACTCGAGGCCAGGAGAGGTAATGAAAGCCTGGACCGGGGTGGATGTGGTCCTTGAGGAAAGAAGGGCATGTTGACAAGGAAGCGTTCATAGCATTTGATAACAGCAGGGAGGAAATGGATTGAGGTATGGGAACTCCTTTCCTGAATAGGTAGGCTGCAGGACCCCATCTGAACTCAGGAGTCAGACCTGGCTCCTAGCTAGCGGTAGATCTGGTCTTCTGTTCTGGGGCATTCAGCAAAAAAGACAAAAAATATTGCAGAAGATTTTACCATGTGAGCCTACTCTGCATGGTGCTATTATGGTGGCTGTGTGGCATCATACAGATTTCAAAACCCACAGAATGTGCCACACCAAGAGTGCATCCAAATGTACACTACAGACTTTGGGTGATAATGACGTGTTAGTTTAGGGGGTTTTTTTAACCTGACTGTGCCGGCGTGTGGGATCTTTTCATGCAGCATGAAAACTCTTGGTTTTGGCATGTGGAATCTAGTTCACCGACCAGGGATCAAACCAGGGCCCCCTGCAGTGGGAGCTTTGAGTCTTAGCCACTCGACCATCGAGGAGGTCACTCAGTTTAGGTTTATCAGTTGTAACAAATGGGCTGCTCAATTGAGGGGTGTTAGTAGTAAGGGAGGCTGTGCCCGTGTACCAAGTGGTTTATGGGGGACTCTGTATTTTCCACTTCATTTTGCTCTGAGCCTAAAACTGCTCAGAAAACTTGACAGTCTATTAAAAAGCAAGAATAAAAATAATGTAAATTACCAGAGTTGGCATCAGAGACCCAATAGATAGCCAGTATGTGTTCAAAGGTCAATCTGTGGACAAAGAAGAATAAACCACCATGAAAAGCAATCAAAACATCATTCAAATGGAATAAACATAGAGGAAATAAATTGGAGAAAGAAGAGGTGGTCGAAGCTGGGCCTTCCTTTGAAGGAACCCACAGGCTTCACCCACCAGTGCAGATCCGTCAGGATCAAAGGAAGGGCTCAGTCCTGTGTGCCAGGGGAGACATGAAGGGATCGTGACCCAGAGACCGGAGTTTCATCATACACACAAGGGAGGCCCCGCAACCACGTTCCTATTTCCTTGTTGGGAAAGTTAAATATTCCCAGCGTGTTACCACAAGTGCTGACGATAGGTTATGGGGAGGAAGAGACAGAAAACCAAGGTCTTTCTCTTGCTTCTGTGATTTGTGACCCAAGATTAAGTGTTTGCTTTGATCCTGGTTTGCCCCTTTGTTTGACTGATTAAACCATTCAAATGAGGATCACAGTTTTGGATGGTAATGTCTTTGGCATGATCTGTGTGATTTTTTTTGAAGCATTTTGACCCCTTAGAATAAAAGGATGCTCTGGCTATGTACCATTGTAGTATGGAAAAAGACCCATTAGAATCTGAAAGAAGGCAGTTCAAAATAAGTATGTTAAATAGACTACACAGTGTATGATTAATATCACTACTAACATCTTATCTCTCATTCAGGGCGTGGTGCCTTATTTTGAGTATTCGTGAATAGGTCAAGTTTATTGATCACATAAAGAACCATAATACACAAAAAGTTTATACTGATGGTACTTAAACTATGTAGATTTTTAAAAAATCCACCTGACGAACTACTTAAAGGTGCTGTCTGATGAGTGGTTTAGTGTAACTTGGGGTCATTTCACAGTCTCAGATTCGTCTCTGGAGGAATTACCTTCATCTTGCAGCAGAGTCCGGTTATTGCTTTAATAATGCCCATGCCTGGGGTTAAGTGTTTACCAGCCAGTTAATCAGAACTCAAGAGAATACAAGCTGTGTTTGCATTGTGACAAGGTAGACATCATTTTACAATTAGCTTCATTATAACTGAAATGTAATCATTCCAGTATCACCTCTTTTCATTTCTCACTGCAAAGCTTTAAAATAATTATAGAGACACATACAACTTTAGGTACCAGTTATGCAAACAAACAACACCAATTTTCATAAGGCTAGACAAATACACACACCTTTGCACATCTATACAATTATTATATCTTTGCCATCTTTATATCATAAGTGGATTATTTTATGTAAATGTCATGGAGAAGGCAATGGCACCCCACTCCAGTACTCTTGCCTGGAAAATCCCATGGATGGAGGAGCCTGGTGGGCTGTAGTCCATGGGGTCGCTAAGAGTCGGACACAACTGAGCAACTTCACTTCCACTTTTCACTGTCATGAATTGGAGAAGGAAATGGGAACCCACTCCAGTGTTCTTGCCTGGAGAATCCCAGGGACGGCGGAGCCTGGTGGGCTGCCGTCTATGGGGTCGCACAGAGTCGGACACGACTGAAGCGACTTAGCAGCAGCAGCAGCAGCATGTGAAATAAGATTTTGCATTTTCTTAAACATGAGATAAGAAAATCTGACTTACAAATTAGGCACTGGGGATCCATGTTAAAAAATCATTGTAAATGTATATATTTATCTACATATATTGAGCACGTTTTGAATTGCTAACTTAAGAGCAATATAATGGTCGTCTTTTACATACTGGAAGGCGTTGGGAAATGCAAAAAAAAATATTTGATTCCATCTTAAGCAGAGTCTTGAAATTGTGGTTCAAGTTTGAGCAAAGGAAGGAATATTCGCTGAAGATCTTACACTTGCACAGTAATGATGTTTCGTGTCACTCTCTCCTTGTAGGCCACGCAGTGCAGATTATTTTATGCAAGAAGCTAAACGAATGAAGCATAAAGCAGATGCGATGGTAAGACCTTTTCTCTCCAGATCTGTTCCTCCAAATTACGTTTGTACCGCAGCTTCATCGCTGGGGCAGCACAGCCAGGGTAATTATAAAATCTATTACAAGGATGGCTGGGTCTGTTAAATGCAGAAGTGTTTATATAATCCAGTGCTCATGGCCCAATAAATTATGACCTCAACTAATAATGTCTGACTTGGAGGAAGCCCTGGATAAACAAATATTTCAGTTTAGTCCTAAAGTTTGAATGGGAACCAGAGGCAATGGAGTCAGTGGGTGGCGGTTTTTTTTTTTTTTTTCCCCCCTTAAAAAAAAAAGGTTTGCATTTTTCTCCCTTGTTAGCCTGGCCAATCCTTGGCTTGGTCCCAGGATCAAATCCCTTTTCAAAAAGACTTGTTCTTCATGTGTACCTGCCAAAGTAAATACTTCCTCTGAAACTGAACAACCAAGCAACTATTACATACACATAAGACCGTAAAGTTACTATGATTTGATGTTTTCAAAGAGTAAATTTTCTTGTTTGGTAAAGCTTAACACCTTCAGGCAAGAGATAGAAAACTTCTGATTTTTTTTCTGTAAGAGATCTTATGGTTGTCCCATCTGAAAATTTCATCCTAAAGGATCACTTCTTCCCTGGTCATTTCAGTTCTGCTCCCCTCCAGCGTTCATAACTGAGATCAGGGCACTAGAGATGAGTAAGGCATCTCAAATGACCTTCAGGTCAGTTCAGTCGCTCAGTCATGTCCGACGCTTTGTGACCCGAGGAACTGCAACACGCCAGGCCTCCCTGTCCATCACCAGTTCCTGGAGTTTACCCAAACTCATGTCCATTGAGTTGGTGGTGCCATCCAGCCATCTCATCCTCTGTCGTCCCCTTCTCCTGCCCTCAATCTTTCCTAGCATCAGGGTCTTTTCCAGTGAGTCAGTTCTTTGCATCAGGTGGCCAAAATATTGGAGTTTTAGCTTTAACATCAGTCCTTCCAATGAATGCTCAGGACTGATCTCTTTTAGGATGGACTGGTTGGATCTCCTTGCAGTCCAAGAGACTCTCAAATGACCTTCAGAGTATTATTCTTCCAGGGTTGCAGATGCATAAACTGTAACCTCAGCCTCCCCAATGCTACTGAGGTTGCCCACCAAGCATTTATTAGTATGAAGCTCACTGCCTGGGTCCACTGGTATACAGGGGAAATAATCACAGCGTATCAGAAAATACAGAAGGGAAGTAGGAGATAGAGTTCTTATCCTCACAATCCCACAGTCTGATGGAACACGGGTCCCCAACCCCTGTGCCACAGACCACTACCGGTCTGTGATTCGTCAGGAACCAGACTGCATAGCAGGAGGTGAGTAGTAGGCAAGCAAAGCTTCATCTGTATTTCAGCTGCTCCCCATCGCTCACTGTACTGCCTGAGCTCTGCCTCCTGCCGATCAGCAGCAACATTCTATTCCCTTAGGAGTGTGAACCCTACTGTGAACTGCAAGTTCAAGGGATCTAGGTTGTGCGCTTCTTATGAGAATCATCCCAAAACCATGCCCCGACTCCAGTCTGGAAAAATTGCCTTCCACAAAGCAAAACTGGTCCCTGGTGTCAAAAAGTTTGGGGACCTCTGTGCTGGAGAAGTCTGGTTGCCAGTAGAAGCCAATGCATGGTCACATTGAATTTTAAAGCAGGAAGTTTCCTGCCTGAATCATCCAAGGTTTACCAGAATTCTTCATTCCGTGTCACCTTGCCCAGCCTGGGCCTTTCCCAGTGACACTGTGCTACGACTACACTGGCCCCCTGCCACCTCTAAGCACACCTGACTTGTGCCCGCCGGTGGGCTTTGCACCTGCAGAGGGCACACTCACAGTATCTCATAGATACACACTCACTGTCGTGCATACTCGCACCTTCACTGTCCTCCCCAAATTCCACCAGATCATACTTTCCCTTCCTGGATCGCCTTCTGAGTCCCTTCAGCTCTCCTGGAGGCCACCCAGCCTCCCTGTAGCCCTGTCACTTGCTCCTTCCTGCCTTCCCTTTGGCATTGGACTCCTTTGCATTTCACTAGTTACACATGGACTCCCTTGCACTTTGAGCTATCTCATGAGTGCGCATTTTTTTTCTCTCTAAATACATGTTCCTAGAAGGAGCTTTTGTGTGTCAAGTGCAAATCACACAGAGTCGGGTACTTCAGGAAATACTTGTTGAAAGAAATGACTTCCTTAATCTAAAAGCTCTGCCAAGAAATACTCCTCTTAGGGTTAAAGCTGTTTAAATTTTTGATTTGCTAACACAGGAGAGTTTCACCTTACATTTCCATTTCCTAAGGTGTCATGAATAATGAGAGGGTTTTTTTTTTTTAAGAGGCAAGACTTAGATCAGTAGTTAAGACTCTCTGTAATTCTGTTTTGTTTCATGAATGAATGTTTGAAAACCTGGGAGATTATCCAGTCCCAATTTAGAATGTGCTATCCATCAAGAGTAAGAATGTATGGAACCACGAATCTGATGTATACATTTAGATTTATGAGAACTTAAGAATATAAAGCTGACATAGGGAAAGATAACATAAGTTTAGATGGTCTGCAGTCCCCCACAAGGGCTTCCCCTATGGCTCAGATGGTAAAGAACCCACCTGCAGTACAGGAGTCACAGGTTCAACTTCTGGGTCAGGAAGATCCCCTGGAGAAAGGGATTGGCTACCCACTCCAGTATCCTTGCCTGGAGAATCCTATGGATGGAGGAGCCTGGAGGACTGCAGTCCATGGGGTCACAAAAGAGTTAGACAGGACTTAGCAACTAAACCACAGCAACAAATCCTCCCAAATCAGTTCTATTGAAGCTCAGCATTGTATCCAAGCTGATGCCATTCCTTGAGCTGTGCCTCCCTCCCTGACTTTCCTCTCCCTTAGGGCAAGGTCCTATTCATGAAACAGCTGAAAAATACGTGACTACACGGAGGCGTGGAGGTGTATTGGTCTGGCCACAAAGTTTGCTTTGGGTTTTTTTTTTTTTTTTTCTTTTTGTACGATGTTACAGAAAAACCCAAGAGCACTTTTTGGCCATCCTAATAGGCGTCACAAACAGTGTAAAAGATAATAGAACCAAGGCCTTAAATTGTCCAAGTGGGAGTATACCATAAAAATGTGAAAACTCTTACCTAGAGTCAGAACACACATATATCAGTCAGCTTACACATATATCAATATGTGGCACAATAGCAAGGCCCAAGGAGTGAAGTTGATTTGACCATTAGGAGTTAAGAAGGAAGACAAGAGAAATTAGAGCAGCTATGAAGTTCTGTGCAATTCTGACTGTGATATGGATTTGGCGTAACTCTGTTTAACCATTCACGCACTTGCCCTAAACCAGCAGGAATCTATGAAAATAACTAGAGAAGGCATTACCCTATTTCTACCTTTTCTGGGTTCCATTTGCAAGAGTTTGGAACTTTAAAGTCGAGTTTCTCAAATAAAGTATATAGATTTTGTGACAACGCTGTTTGAAAACCTCTTCTTGAGGAAGACCCTGTGTTCGCTCTCTTGATCAGGTGGAAAAGTTTGGAAAGGCTCTGAACTATGCAGAAGCAGCCCTGTCATTCATTGAGTGTGGAAATGCCATGGAACAGGGCCCCATGGAGTCCAAATCTCCTTACACCATGTATTCAGAGACAGTTGAGCTCATCAGGTAAGCACTGCATCTTCCTGCAAGAGGCTGGGGCAGGCAGCTGGAGGGAAGAATATATATGTATAAGTACCTCGAACACAGAAAAGATCACACCGTCTGGGTCAAAACAGCGAGCAGGCCTACCACTGCAACATCAAGCAGGTGACTGGAGGGTATTCGAAAGAGGTATTGCGGTGCTGTCGGGTTCCGTACACCGGGCTTACTGTGAGGAGATGCGGGATATGAGAATGACAATGTAAAAGAAGCCTCAAGGAGGCTTCCTGAGAGCTTTTGCAATGACAGGGGGTACATTAAGAGAGCGCTGGACCTGAGCATGAGGAAACAGGTCTTGCCTTTAGAGCAGTGGACAAAACATGAGGAGGATAAATTCTGCCTTGAACCATACCCTGAAAGAGGGTATTCAGGAAAGAAAAGGGAGAGAAGAATTCATCATGAAACAATCATGCAGTCTAAATCTGTGGATGTCGCTGCCCTCAAGTATCTTTATGAAGTTGGTTAAACCTGAAATGTGGGCTTCTCTGGTGGCTCAACAGTAAAGAACCTGCCTGCAACGCAGGAAACGCAGTTTTGATCCCTGGGTCCAGAAGGACCTCTGGAGAAGGGAATGGCAACCCACTGCAGTATTCTTGCCTGGAGAATCCCATGGACAGAGGAGCCTGGCAGGCTCCCGTCCATGGGGTCGCAAAGAGTTGGACACGATGGAATGGTCAGCACTTTCACTTTCAAACCTGAAATGTTCAATGTAGAACTATCTGTGCTATAAATAAATATCTATTATAATCTGTGCTTTAAATAAATATCTATTATAATTATTCTTGGAGGACAAAAAAAGATCACACTGTCAGCTGCCAAGAGCCAGTGTTTATCCCCCAAGTAAGANGACACGATGGAATGGTCAGCACTTTCACTTTCAAACCTGAAATGTTCAATGTAGAACTATCTGTGCTATAAATAAATATCTATTATAATCTGTGCTTTAAATAAATATCTATTATAATTATTCTTGGAGGACAAAAAAAGATCACACTGTCAGCTGCCAAGAGCCAGTGTTTATCCCCCAAGTAAGATGGACAAGCTTGCAATGTGTTTCGGCTTCTCCTGCCTCCTTTGATCTCTGTGTGAGTGAGGGTTGGGAGGGCGGCTCCTCCAACCCCACTGGCAGGAAGGAAGCTGTGTCTGACAGAGACGTGAGTTGCTGACTTCGCCTGCTGGGAAGTGGCGGAATTTGAACTCTTTCCACCTCTGTGCTGCAGTTTTCTTATTATTATCTGATTCAATATTATTCAGATTTGTATAATCCAGATTCGGGAGTATTTAATAACAGGAAAGAAGGCACAAGGGGGATTTTAGGAAAGGAAACCCATGCTCTGATGCTCTGTCTGAAAAGGTACTGGTCTAAGGCTTCCACCTGAGCACCATCCCCCAACCTGAGTTAGGGCCACGTTGGAACAGACACAGACTCTGTGCCAGGGGCACAGCAGGGCCACGGGTGGGAGACGCCTGTCCTCCACCATGGCTGCGTGGAAAGGCACACCCTTCATGTCGCTAATGAACCATTAAGGGAATCTCACCTGTTAATCGTTCTGAGAGAGCCTTTGTCATGGTTTATGTCTTTAGCTGGTTCAGCTGCTTGGAATAGTGTCTAATACACATTATATGAAGTAACGTTTCCCAAAATTAACTTTAAGAGATTTTTCTAATTCTGAGATTCTAGGCTTGAGAGTAGCTGTGTTTTACCATGCCTCACTATTCCAGATGGACAGTTTCTTATTTACTTGTGGCTGGGCTGGGTATTCGTCGCTGGGCACGGGCTTTCTCTCATGTGGAAAGCGGGGCCTGCTCTTTGTTATGGGGTGTGGGGCCTGTCATCACGGTGGCTTCTCTGATCTCAGAGCACGGGCTTAGTTGCTCCGCTACATGTGGGCTCCTCCCAGATCAGGGCTGGAACCCACGTCCCCTGTATTGGCAAGTGGATTCTTAACCGCTGGACCTCCAGGGAAGCCCTGAAAGACTTCTAATCATCCTAAATTTTATCTTCTTGGTATGTGTTGACCCAAGTCAACAGTGTTTTCCATCACTCCCCTTCAGGATTCAGGAAAGGATGACGGCCGTTGAAACTGTCATCCCAAATCAAGAACACATCATCTACAAAACGCACATTTCAAGAATGTTTCGGAAGTCAGCACTGTCCAGCCCTTTCTCTTATTAAAATATTTCTAGTACATCAGTGCATTGGTGGTTCCTTCATACTGTCTTCTTATTTGATACAGTATTTTGGACTGTGAAGAAAAGAAATTGCCATAGTAAAAAAAAAAAAAAAAAACACTTAAAATTACTTTAAGAGATCTTGTTGTTGTTGTTTAGTCGCTAAGTGTTGTCCAACTGTTTGCAACCCCATGGACTGCAGTGTGCCAGGCTCCCTCGCCCTTCACCATTTCCAGNAAAAAAAAAAAAAAAAACACTTAAAATTACTTTAAGAGATCTTGTTGTTGTTGTTTAGTCGCTAAGTGTTGTCCAACTGTTTGCAACCCCATGGACTGCAGTGTGCCAGGCTCCCTCGCCCTTCACCATTTCCAGGAGTTTGCTTAAACGCACGTGTATGATCTTACTTTCTCATGGTTCATCCTCTGAATAAGGCACAGACGTGGATGCCCACAGGCAGGCAGGGGAGAAAGTGGGGGGAAGCAGACAAGCACAAGGCTGTAAGGTGTCCTAGGATGCAAGTGCCTTGAGCACAGGGGTGGGGAGGGGGGTTGCGGATCTGTTCATTAATGCGTTCATAGCCCCCAGAGGAGCTCCTACAACATAGTATGTACTCAGTCAATAGTACAGATCAGCAGGTCAAAGGGCCTGTGGTGACCTGGCGTGTACATGGTCTGCTTAAGGTATTCACACTTTAAGAACAAACAAACAAACCCAAGCAGCAGTAATTGCCTGTTTCCGTCAGATACAACTGGAGGCGCTGACATGCACACCCCCTCTGCACCAGGGATGGGCTTTTGCATGGGAGGAAAATACAGTCCATTTTTTTAGATGATTGAGTAGAGTCCCTTAAGCTGCTCTGAAAACTAAAATAAGAGCTCTTCTTATCTGAGTTAGAAGATAACATTAATTTACTGCTTGAAACTGCATGTTGCCCACCAGGTTTGAGACTCCCTTCCCCCACTGAGAGACTCTGGGGAGCCAGGAGCACTTTTTGGGGGGAAGGTGGGGTCCTGCCTCAGATGCCCAGCTAAGGATGCAAGAGAATTCCTCTCTCCACCAAGGAGAAAGTGCCTGGGGCACACTGGCAAGTGGAATCCTACCTCCTCAAATCAAAAATTGCACCATGTAGACTTCCTTGGAGGTCCAGTGGTTAAGACTCCATGCTTTCATTTCAGTGGGGCATGAGTTCAATCCCTTTTCAGGAAACTAAGATCCCACATGCCAAAATTTTAGGAAATAATTGTAGCACAAAGGCTCTGAAAATTAAATTATAATTGGAACCACATCCCACAGAAGTAGGCTAGGACTTGCCTGCTAAACCTAAACAGGATGACTTCCTTTTAAAAGAAAATATTGAAACAGGACCTAGGATCTTCTAACATAATAGCCAGAATGTCTAACATACAGTAGAAATTCACTCATCATATCAAGAAACAAGAAAATCACAGCCAAGATGAGAAAAGACAACTGGTTGACACCAGTAACCAGGACGAATCAGGTGTTATCTGACAAGGATTTTAAAGCAACTATTGGAAAAATGCTTCAACAAGCAATTACAAATTCTCTTGAAACAAAAAAAATTGAAGTCTCAACAAAGAAGAAGAAGTTATTTTGGAAAAGAACCAAATGGAAATTATGGAACTGAGAAATGTCACGGAAATATGAACCTCACTGGAGGGGCACAGTAGCAGAGAAGCGGTGCCAGAGGATAGAATCAGTGAACTTGAGACCAAGAAAGAGAATCTACCCCCAACCTAAGCAACCAAGAAACCAGACTGAAAAAGAAGTGGAGTGCTTCAAGCACAATGACAATAGACCCTCCAGGTCATCCTTGGGGTCCCCGAAAGAGAGAATGGAGCTGAAAGATATGTTAAAGAAGTAATGGCTAGGGCTTCCATGGTGAAGAATCGCCCTGCCGGTGCAGGAGACGTTGCTTCAGTCCCTGGTGCAGGAAGATCCTACATGCTTCAGAGAAACAGCCCAGGAGCCCCAGCTGCTGAAGCCGAAATGCTCTAGAGCCCGTGCGCCCCAGCAGGAGAAGCCCGCACACTCCAGCTAGAGAGTAGCCCCCGCTTACCACAGCTCGAGAAAAGCCCACGCAGCAAGTGACCCGGCAAAGCCAAAATCAGTAAATAAATAAAACTATATTTTTTAAAAGAAGTAACGACTGAAACTTGCCAAATTTGGCAAAAGACATAACGCTACAGGTTCAGGAAGCAGAGAAAACTCCAAAGCGCCTAAAGCCAAACCACTGCATGTCAATACACCATCAAAACTACATTTCTGAAAACTGAAAACAAACCAAAAAGCAATGAGAGGAATGGCACATCACCCACAGGGGGCGCCAACGCCAGTTCAGGCACAGCGGCGTGCAGTCCAGCGCCGCGGAAGCTGGAAGTGGCATAACGTGTCTCCAGGGCTGAAGCAAGAAAACCTGTGCACTTAGATTCAGGGAAGCCTCCTTCTTCAGAAATAAAGAGGAAATAAAAATATTCTCAGACTAAGGAAGATGAAAAGCTTGTATCTAACAGACCTACCTTTACAGGTTGGCTAAAGGAAGTTTCTCAAACAGAAAGGAAGCGGCAGAAGAAGGAATCTTGGACCAATAGGAAGAAAGGAAAAGCAACGTGAGCAAAGAGCTCTGGGCACGTGCAATAAACCCCCCTCCTCGTGAGCTGTATATACCAGAGTGCTCAGTGATTGGAACAGAAAGTATACCACCATCTGATGATCAATGCACACTGTTAGTTGCTCAGTCATGTCCAGCTCTTTGTGACCCCGTGGACTGTAGCCCACCAGGATCTTCTGTCCATGGATTTCCCAGGCAAAAATGTTGGAGCGGATTGCCATTCGCTTCTCCAGGGGATCTTCCTGACCCAGGGGTCAAACCCGGCAGGTCTCCCACATTGTAGGCAGATTCTTTACCACCTGAGCCACCAGGGAAGCCCGTCAGATGCTCAAGGCAATGTTATTTAAAGGCATAAACGTGGAAGTAAGGTTTCCGCTCTTCATGCAGAGTAGAAAATGTTGATACCAATAAACTGTGAGAAATAACCCTATGAAAACTAAACAAAGGAGATACACTCGAAAAGGGAGGGAGGTTCAAGAGGGAGGGAACGTAAGTATACCTATGGCTGATTCATGCTGATGTATGGCAGAAACCAAACCAATATTGTAAAGCAATTATCTTCTAATTAAAAATAAATAGATTTTTGCACACTCGCCCTCTGCAATGGCCCACACTGTCTGTGGAGCGTGCTTTTCTCTGAATCTGAATAAATCCATTTCTTACTTATCAAAAAATAAATAAACTTTTTAAAAGTACTACAAATCTGCATGTGTTGGAGACAATATAATAACAGGACTATTTCTTGACAACTTGCAACAAGCCAGCCCACTATGCGAAGAGCTTTACAGATACTGTTTCACTTCTCTATAGCATGCAGTGATGTACTCATCTTGCTTTATAAATAAGGGAAAGGAGGCTTAAAGATGTTAATCTGTGTAAGCTCCCATGATTAATAAGTGACTAACCTGGGATTTGAACCCAGGACTCCCTGACCATTCCCCAGCCCGCCTCCGGTCTCTCCAAGGATCTGCAAGTAACCTGGTGTATTACTGGAGAAAGGAGCGACCACGGGCTGCGGGTTCAGAGAAATAAGTGAGATCGAGTAAAGTTCACAAAATCTACTAGTTATGCATCCAAGACAGTTACACTGCTGTCAGAATTAGAGTTTTGTAACAATTTAAAAAAAAAAAAAGGTAAACCCACGTATTCATCTGAAGACAAAGAGTAAACATTTTTCTGGAGATTGGTCCGAAGGGGTTGAACTTTACCAACATCTTCTCAGCTACTCAGCCATCGATCAGAATTTGTAAAAAAATGGATCCATCACCATATACGTGGGTAATGCTTGAATGGGTAACACTCTTGACCATCTGTAGAACTTGGACTTGTATTGTTAAAAAGCAGAAAGTAGCTAGATGATCGTCAAAGTCATTTTGTTCTAGTCGTGACAATAATGTCACGGAGAGGGGAAATGGGGCAACCTCAGTTGGCTTTCAAGAAAGAACTGTCAGGGCTTCCTGGGTGGCTCAGTGGTAAAGAACACGCCTGCTGATGCAGGAGACGTGGCTTCAGTCCCTGGGCCAGGAAGATCCCCTGGAGAAGGAAACGGCAGCCCACTGCAGCATTCTCGCCCGGGAAGTCACAGGGACAGAGGAGCCTGGTGGGCTGCAGTCCATAGGGTCACAGCATCGGACGTGCCTTGGCGACTAAACAACAGTAAAATCAGCAAGCACCGTGAAGAACTAAGAGAACTACCATCCCAGAATGTATTTGATGGCTTAGTAAGAAAGCTTTCNTCGCCCGGGAAGTCACAGGGACAGAGGAGCCTGGTGGGCTGCAGTCCATAGGGTCACAGCATCGGACGTGCCTTGGCGACTAAACAACAGTAAAATCAGCAAGCACCGTGAAGAACTAAGAGAACTACCATCCCAGAATGTATTTGATGGCTTAGTAAGAAAGCTTTCTTTCTTTGTTCTCCTTTGCTTTTTTTTCCAAGGTATGCCATGAGACTAAAAACCCACTCAGGCCCCAATGCCACACCAGAGGATAAACAGCTGGCTGCATTATGGTAAGTGCATCATACCGGCTTAAAATAGCCTCCCCCGCCTTGTACGTCTGCGCTGGCAAAGCTGGTAACCTGGTGCCAAAATGCGTGATGTGTTCACAATGCTTCTAACACACTAAACTGAAGGCATTTCTCGAGGTGGCCATGGACAGCCTGCACCCTGCTGCCCTCCGCATGAGGGGAATTCATGACTAAAAGTGAGCACGTCCGCGACGCAAGGACTCATTTTTCTCTGTGTGTGTGTGTGTGTGTGTGTGTGTGTGTGTGTGTGTTCTAAAATCAGGTAAGTTTGTGTTTTAATCATTTGAATGTGAATTGTGCCCAATGTAATCTCTCATATTTAACATTTTGGATGCAATCAGAATGATTCATCTGTCTCTTCACGTGTGGGATTAGTCGGGCTGAGTCAAAACGATGTGTTCAGATTCTCAACACGTTAAACTGAGGAGCCGTTCCTTCCACTTTGATAATCAAAGACTTTGTAAATGTTAACCAACATGTAACAGGTTTTCTTCTATAATAACAGAAATGATAATGATTATGTGATTATAATAACAATAATTTTCCCCATGACATTTCCTCAGGACACCTCACTGTTAGCCCCTGCTGTGATAAGGAACCAAAATGTCTCTCTCTCTGACAGTTCATACTCCACCCTAGAACCTGATTTGCAAGTCGTAGAACTGAATCTCAAAATAGTAATAGTAATAATAACAGGATATACTGTCTTAATACAACACAGGAATGAATGCAGCCAATATTTTGTAATAACTAAATATAAAGTGACCTTTAACAAGTGTATTAAAGTAAAAATAAACTTCAAAATTTAAATTAAAAAAATAAAATTTGAGACCATTAAGTTGTATTTTCTAGGTTGGTATTCTACTCAAGTCAATACCATATCTGAGTTAGCAAATAATTATGAGTGAAAAGCACCAAGAAGTAGTTGATATGGCTCGGGAAATGCTTTCTATGCTCTTTCTGAACTTTAACTTTCATGTTAGGATTAATAAATTACGATTAGTTCTTATTGTATAAGGGGGATTACTGGTCTGTAAATAGCAAATATATAAACTGTAAAATAAAAATAACTACTCCCAGCATAAATTTTAATTATTTATAAGACACATTCGTATCTGTTACTTTATATGAACTAATTATAGTCCAGCAAAGTAGTTATTTTAACTTTTTATTTTACATGGGAGTATAGCCAATTAACAGTGATGTGATAGTTTTAGATGGACAGTAAAGGGACTCAGCCATACATACACATGTATCCACTCTCCCTCAGTAAAGCAGCTTAAAAGGGAAGGTGACAGAAACAGGTAGAAGGGCTGTGCTTTCAACAAACCCACGGCCAGAAGTTCAAGATGTCCCAGGAAAATCAGAATAAGGTAGTTCTGCCTGAAGTTCACCGAGAAAGCAGAGGGCGCGCTGTGCTGGAACTTCTCGCGCCTCTCGTGGAGGGAGACTGCCCTCTCGTGATAGAAGAGGGAAATGGCCAGCTGCTTAGTCCCAACGGAGAAGCAATAAAGCTATTCATTTGTACTTATTTATATATAGTTTATTGGTTCGTATTATACTTATATTGTTTATGTATACATGTTGTTTACACATATTTACTTATATGAAGGGATGTTTTTAATGGAGTAACTGAAATTTTGAATCATATCGAACAAATAGGAAGGTCAGATACCTATGTATAGAAATATTTTATATATATATATATAAAATCATGCTAGGAACATTGAGTGCATTGGAACAACAAGATTGTTGGTACAAGGGCCACTCATTTGTCTCTTCCTGCTGCAGTTACCGATGCCTGGCTCTCCTGTACTGGAGGATGTTTCGACTCAAAAGGGATCACGCTGTAAAGTATTCAAAAGCTCTTATCGACTATTTCAAGGTACTGTCTGGCTAACGGGCAGAATGTTGTGCCCAGCTGTCTCCCTGTCAGGGACATGTTCAATGTAGAGTCCACTGATTTGGGGCTAATACAGGAGCCGTCTGATATCTGCACTAACCCCCATTTACGACCTACTCATGCCATTCAGGGCTCAGAGAATAGCCTGAGAACCCATCGCATTTATCCCCCTGCCGTGCCCCTTGAGAAGGAAGATCCTGTTACCCACCCCAGCGTCCTAGGAGGTCCATCTTTATAGCTAACATAAATTTCTCGTGTTCACACAGAGCTTCTTCCTCTTAGAAGTAGCTCCTTAGAAGTAACTCCTCTTTGCTCTCTCCAGTCACTAATTTAATTTTTAATAAAGGTGTGATTTTAAATGATAAGAAATGGCTTGGTAGAACCCAGAAGCACTAGAATAGCACTGTGCACATAAAAGGATAGAATTGGCAACTGTGCTTTTTTGTGGAATGAAATCATTTTCATCGGGAGAATGAAGAAAGAGGACGGGAGACAAGAAAACCCCTGATGTTCTGCTGTGAAGTGGACCTGACATAATAATTTCTTTGAGACTTCTGGCCTTTTTGCTGTCCCTTTGATTATGGAAACAAGAAATTATACATCTCTGCCGCCGTAAACTCTTCATCAGATACACAGCCATCATTTTACTTTTGTTCTTGGCTGCATTGGGTCTTGGTTGCTGTGGGGATTTTTCTCTAGTTGCAGCAAGCGGGGGCTACTCTTCCCTGAGGTACCCAGGCTTCTCATTGTGGCGGCTTCTCTTGTTGCAGAGCACAGAGTCTAGGCACCTAGGCGGCAGTAGTTTGCAGCATGCAGGCTCAGCAGTTGTGGCTCGTGGGCTCTAGCACTCGGGCTCAGAAATTGCAGTGCACAGGCTTTTAGTTGCTCCACGCCTGGACCAGGAATCTTCCCGGACCGTGTCCCCCCTGCACTGGCAGGAAAATTCTTATCCACCGTACCACCAGGGAAGTCCCCACAATCATCATTTTAGATCTTTAATCCCCAACCTCCACTTCTTGAAGATGATTTCTGATGACCCGGCTGTGCTGGAGGTCCATGTCCATCGTAGCCTGGCCGTGTATGTAGAGTATCCAGGTGCTAAGCCAAAAAGGTAACTGTCTTAGTCCACTGACAATCGTGGGTTATAATGACAAGTACTGACACTTACGAGTCTCCCTTTACTTTGGGTGCGTAAGTTTAAGTCGTTTTCAAAAATGTAGAATCTAAGAGCTATTTTCGGCTCCAAAATCACTGCAGATAGTGGCTGCAGCCATGAAATTAAAAGACACTTGCTCCTTGGAAGAAAAGTTATGACCAACCTAGACAGCATATTAAAAACAAGAGACATTACTTTGCCAACAAAGGTCCATGTAGTCAAAGCTATGGTTTTTCAAGTGGTCATGTATGGATGTGAGAGTTGGACTATAAAGAAAGCTGGGCACTGACAAATTGATGCCTTTGAACTGTGGTGTTGGAGAAGACTCTTGAGAGTCCCTTGGACTGCAAGGAGATCCAACCAGTCCATCCTAAAGGAAATCAGTCCTGAATATTCATTGGAAGGACTGATGCTGAAGCTGAAACTCCAATACTTTGGCCACCTGGTGTGAAGAACTGACTCACTGGAAAAGACCCTGATGCTGGGAAAGATTGAGGGCAGGAGGAGAAGGGGACAATGGAGGATGAGATGGTTGGATGGTATCACTGACTCAATGGACATGAGTTTGAGCAGGCTCAAAGTTGGTGATGGACAGGGAAGCCTGGCATGCTGCAGTCCATGGGGTGTCAAAGAGTTGGACACAACTGAGGGACTGAACTGAACTGACTGAAGAGCTATTAAGAGTTATTATAGTAAAGCAAAGCACTTGAATAAAGAAGGAATCCAAACTCTAAGCCACAGAACTTTTAAGAGATCCAAGTTCTTAATGTGTGTGGATTGTCCGTGAAACTGTACAGAATGAACAAAGAACATAACTTCAAAATCAGAACTCCCCCTCCAGAAGTTCCTGGTAGATACCCTAAATCAAAGGCTACTTCAATGCTACTTAAAGTTCAGAGATTATGAAAACTTTAGGAAACAATGATTGGTGTTAGTTGCCCAGTCATGTCTGACTCTGCGATGGCTTAGACTATAGCCCTCCAGGCTCCTCTGTCCATGGAATTTTCTAGGCAAGAATACTGCAGTGGGTAGCCATTCCCTTCTCCAGGGGATCTTCCCAACCCAGGGATCGAACCCAGGTCTCCATTATTGCAGGCAGATTCTTTACCATCTGAGCCACCAGGAAACAATGATAGTTGGTCCATAAGAAATAAGTTTCATCAGTACAATTGGCCCTGAAAAACAGGACTTTGCCCCTACCTGTGTTTTTTATAGTCACAGGACCTCAGTTGTAGTGAAAGAGGCCTGAAGGCAATGTTGCAAAATTGCCATGTGTAAGGCATTTCTTACCATTTTGATAACACCTCCACTAAAAACTAAAACTCAGTCACCACTTCATAAAATTCTTTTTAACCAAAAGAAGCATTTTATCTCTGGGGAACTAAGCTGAGGCTATTATATTTTCTTGTTTCTGGAAGGGAACATTGACATCCATATTATAAAGACCATTTTTTTTCCTTAACAATCTAACAGATTTGTGTCCAAGAACCTCTCTGTACATTTAGAAACTTTCCTTGCCACAAGCAAAATGTCTTTTAAATGCCTGATGCAAACAGCTAGCTCAGGCAACCAATCCTAAATCAGGATATTTAAATAAATCAGAATTTTTGAATTCAGTCTGTGTTAAGGAGATACATTTAATATATTCTTTTAGACATGTTCAAGAGCAACTTCCTTTAAGAGAAATACTTTAAAGCTTCCTAAGTTAAAACAGTAATAGCTGAAATATATTTTCAGGCATTAAATGTTATATCAACAGTTCTGCAAATACGCGCTACATTTAAATATAAGATGTTCTCAGTGTATGTGTGGGAGGGGGGTTGCCTGCCACCCTACTACCCTGCAGAGAAGAAGCCAATAGCCTAGTAACTCTGACTTCCCAGATCGTTTCTGTGACCCTGCGTTTTATCTACAGGGTCTGCCATTACTTCTCTCAGTGGTCAACCAAGAACATGTTATTGTGGGCTGTTTAGACTCAAGCAGATGGTACTCACTGTCAACACTTTTGTTTTCTTGCAGAATTCATCTAAAGCTGCCCAAGCCCCATCTCCATGGGGGGCCAGTGGAAAGTAAGTTCATTTTTGCGAAGTAAAGGTGATAAATGAGATGTTGCCTGAAGCTGAGCAAGGGCTTTCCGGGGGCTCAGTGGTAAATAACCCGCCTGCCAATGTGGGATGTTCAAGAGACGGGTCGGAGCTCTGGGTCGGGAAGATCCCATGGAGGAGGAAATGGCCACCCACCCCAGTATCCTTGCCTGGAAAATCCCATGGACAGAGGAGCGTGGTGGGCTGAGCCCTCCCACCCCAAACACACACACACAGACACACACACACACACACACACACACATGAAGCTGGGCAACGGGTACTCATGGACAGAGGAGCATGGTGGGCTGAGCCCTCCCACCCCAAACACAAACACACAGACACGCACAGACACACACACACACAGACACGCACACACACACACCTCCCATCCCAGACACACACACACACACACACACATACACGAAGCTGGGCAACGGGTACTGTTTACAGTGCCTGAGGGGCCGCCCTGCCTCACCAGGTACTAACCTCTCCACTCTTGTTTTTCCTTGCTCTCCCCTTCCAGGAGCACTGGGACCCCCTCCCCCATGTCTCCCAACCCGTCCCCCACGGGCTCCGTGGGCTCTCAGGGGAGCCTGTCCAACAGCAACGCCCTGTCCCCATCAACCATCGTCAGCATCCCGCAGCGCATCCACCAGATGGCGGCCAACCACGTGAGCATCACCAACAGCATCCTCCACAGCTACGACTACTGGGAGATGGCGGACAACCTGGCCAAGGAAAACAGAGGTGCCTGCACCTTGGGGGGCTGTGCCTGGGTCAGCCACAGCTCGGGGAGGCAGCCTGCTCCTTGGGCCTCACTGGGCGAGACTGCATCACTCACCCAAGTAGAAGCTGTCACCTACCGAGCCAACTGTCCCTGACTTCTCCCCTACTCAGCACCCCCAGTGCCCCTGCCTATTTAATCGTTACTGCGGGAAAGAGAGAGAGAGATGGGGCTGGAGATGATACAGGTACCCATGATACAGATACAAGTTACATAGCTATGCACACGAATGTTTTTCCTTTCGACAGTGAGGTTCTTGAAGGTAGGGGTGACGTTTTACTCAACTTCGTAACCCTAAGACCTGCACAGTGCCTAGATCACAGCTGGGGATCTGAAATACTGCGTGAATTAATTAGCTGATGAGGTTGCGTGTTCCTGGGCTTCCTGGGTGGCGCTAGTGGAAAGAACCCGCCTGCCAATGCAGGAGGCACAGAGACACAGGCTCGATCCCTGGGTCAGAAGGATCCCCTGGAGGAGGGCGTGGCAACCCACTCCAGTGTTTTTGCCTGGAGAATCCCTGGACAGAAGGGCCTGGTGGGCTGCAGTCCCTACGGTCTCAAAGAGTTGGGCACGACTGAAGTGACTTAACACACACACACATGAATGTTATTGCCTATTCAAAGGATAGCTGGTTACAACTGAAAAAAAAAAAAAAAAGAGGTTTCTATGGGTAAGTTGTACTTCTTTCTTTTTAATTAATTTTTATTGGAGTATAGTTGCTTTACAGTGTTGTGTTAGTTTCTGCTGTGTGGATATATATTTCCCTTTTTATTTGATTTCTTTCACATTTAGATCAGCACAGAGCCTAGTAGAGTTCCCTGAGCTATACAGTAGCTGTATTTCTTTCAAATAATGTTTGTTTTTACTCATAAAAGCATGTTTAAACTGGTATGTATGTAAACTATGGCTAAATTTGTAAAATATGGAAAATAGAGGAAAAAAATTTTAATTATCAGTTATCTTATCACAGGCTTCCCTGGTGGCTCAGTGGTAAAGAACCCACTTGCCATGAAAGAGACACGGGTTCAATCCCTGGGTCAGAAAGATCCCCTGGAGAAGGAAATGGCAACTCACTCCAGTATTCTTGCCTGGAAATTCCACGGACAGAGGAGTCTGTTGGGCTACAGTCCATGGGGTCACAAAAGAATTGGACACAACTTAGTGACTAAACAGCAATCTTATCACTATTCACATTCTATTGACATGTCATCTAGTCTTCTCCAAATATGCAGGATTTTTACCAAAATAAGAGCATAGTGTATATACAGTTTTACATGCTTTTTTTTCATTTTACATTATATCAGGCATATTTTCATGAGACTAGTTCAAAAACATCCTTTGGGATGGCTCTGTGACACTATCATAATAGTAGTTACACAGTCGCTGTGTGTGTTAGTCACTCAGTCGTGTCTGACTCTTTGTGACTCCGTGGACTGTAGCCCACCAGGCTCTTTTGTCCATAGAATTCTCCAAGGAAGAATACTGGAGTGGATTGCCATTTCCCTCTCCAGGCACTCTTCCCAACCCAGGGATCGAACCGTGGTCTCCTGCATTGCAGGAGGAAGCTTTACTGTCTGAGCTACTAGGGAGCTGAGCTACTTTATACAGTCTTAAAGTATCACAATTTCTCAAACCATTCCCCTGCCGTTGAACATTTATGTTACTTCCACTTTCTTCCACTATTACAAATAACAGTATGATAGATAGCTTTGTATAAATCATTGTTCATATTTCTGATTATCTTCTGATAGGAGGGAGCTGTAGAAATAGAATGCTGAGGTCAACTGGTATAGATTCTTTTAAGACATGCATTGTTACGAAAGAAAATGAAGTGATAGTCACTTAGTCATGTCTAACTCTTTCCACCCCATGGACTATAGCCTGCCAGGCTCCTCTGTCCATAGGATTCTCCAGGCAAGAATACTGGAATAGGTAACCATTTCCAGGGGTTCTTCCTGACCGAACCCAAAGCTCCTGCTTTGCAGGCAGATTCTTTATTGTCTGAGCCACCAGGGAAGCCCTGACTGGTAAGGTTCTCCCTACCAAGTTCCTGCTCTTTCTGCAGTACTGAGTGAGAGTTTTGTTCCCATGGTAACGTGCTTCTGTGGCTAGGACTGAGAAGTTCATGGTGAGATGAGAAACAGTGGCACAGATAGGCAGCTGGGCCCTGAGTACATGAAACTGATCCTGTAACCAGATGGGACATAGCAGCAGCTCAGGGATGGTGTACCCAGAAAGCCCAGTGGGGATGCCAAGGAGGTCAGTGCCAGGGGCCAAGACCAGCAGGACAGGCTCCCTAGAGAAGCTGGCACAGAACAGGATTTTGAAAAGCACATCGTAGTCGAGTAGCTGAGATGGAGTCGGGGTGGATGTCACAGGTGAATAAAAGAGCAAGGACAAGTGTACAAAGGTTTCTATGGCCGGTTTGGGAGAACCTGAGCAGGCCAGGCTCCAGATGGTGTCACCAGCTGCCACCTGTCCCTCAGCAGAGCCATACATCCAGTCTGAAGTCCACCTGGCTTCCCCCATCCTGCCCCTCCTCCCCGGCTCTGCTCCTGGCTTCCTGCCACGCTGTCCTCCCGGCCACCTGGACCCTGGCTCTTCTCTGAGCCTCCCTAGCGGGATCTCATTCAGCACATCCGGGAGCACCTTTCAAAACCTCCTCCAAGGTTCTGGGGCTTCCCTGGTTGCTCAGACAGTAAGGAATCTGCCTGCAGTGCAGAAGACCAGGGTTCAATCCCTGGGTCGGGAAGATGCCCTGGAGAAGGGAATGGCAACTCACCCCAGTGCTCTTGCCCAGAGAATCCCATGGACAGAGGAGCCTGGCGGGCTGCAGTCCATGGGGCCGCATGAGTCGGACACGACTGAGCGACAGACACTTTTCCCAGATTCTTATTCCAGAGAGTGCTCTTCAGTGGCCTTGGTCGGCGCAACGTGGCGGCCATGTGAGTTGCTTTGTCTCTGTCAGCTGCTAAACTGCAGTCTCTGAGATGGCTTCTCCATCTTGGTGTCCTCTCTGACTCCACCCTTGTGCCCCTAGCATAGCGCCTTGGCAGTGATATATGTTTAAAGCAAGGACAAACCCAGAGAAGGTTCACAGACTGGCTGGCAACCTCAGTAGAGACGTCTCAGAAACCACCTGTGAACAAGGGCCTACACTATAGCACAGGGAACTCCACTCAGTATTTTGCAATAACCTACAAGGGAAAAGAAGCTGAATCGTGTTTCACATGTGACTGGACCACTATGCTGTACACCTGCAACTAACACAACATTGGAAATTAACTCTTCTCCAACAGAATAAAAATAAAAGACAGTGTATACAAGCTGATGTTCCAAAAGCCAAAAAAAAAAAACCATCCCTGATCTGCCTCCAGGAGCCTCGGACTCCCCCAGGGCTCAGCACCTAACACGGTTGAGTGCAGTGTAAAGGCTGACAGAGCTTCAGGCCAAGTTCAGGGTAAGAGGTGTCACTGCACAAAGGAGAATTCCGCCCGGGGAAGTCAGTTCTCCTTGCTTTGTGGCTGAATAGATGTCACTGGTTTGAATTAGAAGTCTCCAGTCGAGGGATTCTCGGGACCTAGGTGAGCTCCCTGCCAGGGGGCTCGCATCTTGTGATGGGACCGGGAGCTGGGCGTGTGTCCCCCTGACGAGCCTCTCTGTTCCACCAGAATTCTTCAACGACCTGGACCTGCTCATGGGGCCAGTCACCCTGCACAGCAGCATGGAGCACCTGGTCCAGTATTCCCAGCAGGGCCTGCACTGGCTGCGGAACAGCGCCCACCTGGCCTAGACGCCTGCCCCCGGCGCCGGCGTGCGCGCCTCTCCACCATCGCCCGGCATTTCCGGACACTGTGCTCCCCACGCTCCCGGCCACAGCATTTCTCCAACGGCGGTGAATATTTTTCAGCATCGAACAGCAGTCTTTTCTCCCAGGGCCTGTGTGTGTGGGGGTGTGGGTGTGGAACAAGCTGCCTGTGGAGGTGTGTAAGACACAACAGTTCTCTGGAACACATCTTTGTCTAGTTTCCAGAATCCCAGGTTAGACAAAGTGATCTGACGTTTCAGATCAGAGAAGACACACACTCACACACACACACACACACACACACACACACACACACACACACACACAGACTTTCTAGTTCAAGCTAAGACTTCTTAGAATATTCAACCAAAATCTCATGGGTTAGTGAACCAGGTGCAATATAGCACACCAAAAGCTTGACTGCCAGTTAAGATGAACCCAGCTCTTATACTGTTGATTACTTTCAGTATTAATATACTTTTCTCCATTATTTTTTTATTGTCTGTATTAATGGGTATTTGAATAATGAAAATAAGTCAGTTATTTTTGTGCTGGACGTTTACTAGATTGCATGTTACCAAATACCCTGCCTTTTGTCTAGTCCCTCCCCTCCTCCATCCAATTCTCCATCTAACTCTATTATCAGCTAAACGTGTTAGACGCATATGAATCGACTCCCATGGGCCTTCCCTGCCCTGCCCCCCAAAATAGTATGACCATGCCCCTGACCCTGAGATTTGGTGGGAAAAAAAACAAACCTCCATGTCTTTGAAAACTCACCCACAAGAAAGCAGCAGCAGCTATGTCCCCGGGCTCGGTGAGAAACAACCCTTTGCACCTGCCAGGAGCCCAGCCAGCACGTGCGTTTCTTCCCCTCGCCACTGTGACCCCAGGGGCTGTGGAGCCCCGTGGGTTTGTCAGCTGATACTTTTCAACAAGTCTTTTCCTTCTCTGAGAGCTTTCTTACCCATGTTCTTGGCCAAATGAGGACATTGTCTAGGGTGTCCCTTCCCTCGGAATCTGTGTCTGTTGCTTTGTCAGGCCAAGAACTGTTTGCTGCCGTGATTCTGTCTAATCCCCCGTCTTTGGAGAAAGTGCCATGCGGACCTTGAATGCATTTTTACTTGGGGGATATATTTCAGGGTCTGATGAGCAGGTTGCTCACCGCAGAGCAGGGGATCCCCGTAGTGATTGCAGTCTGTCTGGGGTGGCAGCGACCCGAACATCATGCTTAAGCCCCCATGCATCCGGTACGTGTATGTCTTCCCCCCGATTCTTTGTTTTGCCTTTTTTTTAATTAAGTTTACATTTTAGTTTTTTCAACATTTTGTTTACAATGTTTGTCTGAAATTTCTTTTATTATCTGAAATTTCTTTCTTTTATTGTCTCTTGTCATATCCTAGATTTAGTGTTCTTGTTAAATATATTTGAATACAAAGATATTGGTTAAAAAAAAAAAAGAAAGAAAGAAAAACTCCTGGAAAGGAGGATATACCTTGCCATGCTTTAAAAACAAAAATAATGACCTTGATGCCTCTCACTTGACAAAATGACCCCAAGACAGCCTGAGAAAGACAGGTGATGGGGTACATGGAATAATCCATTTTTCAAGGGGATGGTAACGTAAAACATGTATATCAGATGCTAATGGTCTCACTGGTTTGGTTGTAATATTAACATTTTCGTCAGCCTGATCTGTGGGTGGGAAATCAGACTGCTGTAATTCTCTAGCTCTAAGCACTGATTCAAAACTGTGCAAGTGATTGAACAGCTTTGGTGATTTGAAGTTCATTTCAATGAGCAAGTGAAGGCTTTGTGAAATTTGCATTTGGTGTTGGCCTTTAAGCAGCTGGAAATATTAACAATACTTCTTTTTTCACATTTATCCAACCTAGGTGCTTCTGACATTCCTTTCACTCATTATTACTAGATTTCCCCTTCCCATTGGGGTCTAACTTAAGAAATTTTTATTTTATTTTATTTTTTTTGGAGGACTGAGGCTTAGTTCTATTCACTGTTGCTGAATTCTGATGAAATGTTCAGACTTTCGCATAAAAGGATGGTCCCCCCAGTGTCCCTTGTGCATTCCTGGGGTGCCTTTCTTATTCACCTTTAAGCCCCAGACCACATGGTGGTGTCCACGTAGTGTGCTCTCAAGTCAAGGCACAGGCTGCCTCCAGCTGGTTGTGCCAGCAGCCCTACATCAGGACGCCATGAGCCACAGTCATTTGCAACGAAACGTGAAACCAGTTAACTGGGGGCAGTCACAGCGTGCCGTCCCTCTCACGGCTGCATTTCACTGGTGGAGCATGTTGGGACAGTGGTTCTTCCTTGCTTTGGCATCAGTGCTTTTGATAAGGAAGCATCTTCTGATCATTGCTGCTTCCTTTTCTTTAGTTTTGTTCGAAGTACAAATAGCTCTCTTGTGTTTTCTGATTATGAAACTAGTAGACACTCATGGTGAAAATTCAAACAATGCAGACAAGTGTAAAGTAGGAAGTACTCAGTCCCACCCCCCAGAGACAGCACTACTCACCCTTCCCTGTATATCCTTCTGGAGAGCCTTCCATTTAAACATAGAATGTCTATCATCATTTCCTTCTATTTGAAGACCTTATTTCTTCAGAAGTTCAGTACAAGTTCAACTGGCCTTATCCCTCCATGACCTGAATGGACCTGGATCACAATTGTTAGAAATATCTTTGAAAGCGAGGAACCCAAATATATTCATGATTAAAACGTGGGATTTGTTACCATTCGACACAGGTCAGACTCACAGGCAGAATTGTGTTTGGGAAGAGAGGTTCTGTTCAAACGTTATTTCTGGAAACTTTCAAATTGCAAACGGAAAGTCGGACCCACTAGAGAAATGTACTGGAAAAAAAAAAATCTGAAAAGTTGACAAACTGTGTATTGGATTGAACATGTGGAATCAAAGCAGTGAGCTTTTCTGCACTAAAATGTACCCTCGTATCTACAACAAAGATGTGTGTATTACATAGCAGTGATGTGTACATTTCTGACATCCCATACATAATATACACAGTTTGTATAAATACATACATTTAAAAATATATATGTACAGTACAGCTACCATAAAACTGTAGTATGCTTGAAGGATATGACCAGTGCCTAATGTTGAGTATAAGTCACTGCGTGTTTAAATCACCTCGGAAGTGCAGTCATTGTTATCAAATTAATCAGTGAAGCCAATCTTATTTATGAACCACATCTTTGAAACTGTGCAGTAGTATATACATATATATTTTTAAATAACATTTTTCACAGTTTTCCAGAGTTACTGTTGAAATCTGTATCACCAAAAAAAAAAAAAAGCAAGATTTTTTTTAATGATGTAGACACTCTCCAAACCCAGTAATCTGTGTGTGATTTCCTGTTTGTAGATACCCAAGACACTTTAGCAGTCACCAGCCTTAATGCATGTACAGGATATTATTGTGACTTAATTTATCTGCAGTTTTTAATCCATGTGAAATTGGAATTTATAAACTGACTTGGATTAACTATGTCTGCCTTTCTAAGGTTGCAAATGTTACATTAAATGATTTATGTTGTAAATGAGAGACATCGAGTTGTACGTAAAAATAAGACAAAATGTCCACCAATTTCTGTGAATATTTTTACAAGGACACTTCAAACTCAAAATATATTCAAATAAGCATTCTGGTCCCTAGTTCATAATCTCTTTTGAATGGACCTTGTAGTTTCATAAAAATTTTTCAACGATGCTTCCAACAGATTATCATTACCAAGTCTGATATTTTTCATGGGGGGAAAAAAAAGTAATGTTTTCATTATTGGAAGTATAGTTTGCTACTTGTCTTTCCCATTTCCCAGCATATTTACACATGTGTGTGAGAACACACCTACAGTGTCCCAGGAAATGCTGAATAGGGAGCCTAAGGGGGTTATTTTGACAGCTGCTCTGATGGCTGTCCAGCCAGCAGCCCCGGGACACTGTTTTACTCAACATTCCATAATGACAAAAGTTAATTCCCTCACTTGTGTCTACCAGGTTTTTCCAGCTCTAACCAACATGGTGGAATAATGTCAACAATATTTTCTTGAGTGAAATGAGAGCATTTTGAACTACTGAAGACAGAGCTATTAGACCAGTGACTGTCCAAATGTGAGAGCGTTTTTTATTTGCCTCATATTTTTTTACTCTTCCTTCTCCCCTTTTTCACTCCTTTCCTCCTCAAATTAAACTAAAAAGAAGTAGAAACAGAAACAGAAGTAAAACCGTTGCTTCATTTTGTCCAGCCTGTATATTCAAATACAACAGCAGAATCCTAGCTCCGGTCACCGTGAAGACCACCTCATCTCAAAGATGACCAGAGTGGGGTCCTTGGCTTTGCTTGCTCCAGAGACCACTGAACTTGACACTCTTTCAGAGGTGGTTTGGGCTAAGAAATATCCAATAGTCTTTCAAGAGCTATCTTCCCCTTATGCAGTTTAGCCTACTACTCAGCTGAAGTCTTTTCCCATCAGAATCCTATTTTTAAGAAGTGGTGGCCCAGACAGTAAAGAGTCTACCTGCAATGCAGGGGACCAGGTTTGACTCCTGGGTTGGGAAGATCCCCTGGAGAAGGAAATGGCAACCCACTCCAATATTCTTGCCTGGAAAATCCCATGCACAGAGGAGCCTGGTGGGCTGCAATCCATGGGGTCACAAAGAGTCGGACATAACTGAGCAATTGACATTTCACTGAATCAACTGGAGTCTTAAAAGATCTTTTTTTTAATGAAAGGAAAAAAACAACCCAACAACGTAAACTGCATTTCCAGCAATCTGGAGCCAGAGTTTCTTTGCTTGTCTTCCCATTCCCAGAAGAACACAGTTTTTAGAGATTACAAACTTCCTGACAAATAGCACAAGAAACGTTCAGACTTCTGAGATGCGTGTTCTCTTCGTTCAAACTGAATCCTTCAGTATATGTCATCAGATGGGTTTGTTTGCTTGGCATAATGGAAATTATAAAACTCTGTTCTCAAATGAAATACATCTGACCACGGTTTGGTTTGGGTTTTATTATTTAATTGGCACTCTGAGGCAGCAGCCGGGTGAATTTGGGGTCAGTTGAAAGGGGATATAGGCTCACAGCTCTTACTCATAGTAATGGGAATCAAGGGATTAAATCCCTCTGCATTACTTTGAAAAGCCACCTCTTATGGCCAGTTGTGAACACACTGCTCTGAGGGATGAATTCAAGGTACTAATTGCCAGTCAACACGAGGATCAGCATTTGTCTTTAAGCATCAGGAAATAATGTTGAGACCTGAAAAGCCAGATCGCAGACTCATTTCTAACATAGGAAGAGCTCATCAGAAAATGCTTATATCCAGCTATGATGTAAGATAATGCCAATGTTTAGAATTATCCAAGAGTGCTCTTTGTTTATAAAAAATAATCCCAATTTTCTTACTTCTGTATTGGTTTCCAATGCTTATTCAGTTTTTCATAAACCAGGACTGATTTTTTTTTCCTCCAGTATTTATCTCCTCTTTATTTCTAGATGCCCAAATGAGCAAAGAAAATACTTACCACTGAGGAATGTGCGTTACTTGACTGGGCAGAGTCTACCCACAGTACCCAAATGTATGTGGCTTTTTAAAGAACATTCTTTGAGTCTCCTCTGTGACCTTCATCTACAGCGTGAATGATCACCAAAGCTGAAGTATGGCCACACAGTTCAGGTGTCAAAAATCCTAAGCATGTAACACACTCATCTTTAGTGATAGGCACTTCCTTAGCCTTACCAGCTATCTCTGGGATCTATTTGCAGGGCGGAAAAAAAAACAGTATTAACACTTTCCTTTGAGTAATTTGCAAACTGATTATGAATCCCCTGAGGTCCCCAGGGCTGCCAGCTCAACCCAAAATTTCCTTCTCTGTGAGCTGGCTTGATTTTTTTTTCATTCCTTTGGGTTTTTTTTCCCCTTCTATCAGTCAGATTCTGTATTTTGACTGTTTAGAAGAACAGTTACTAGAGACAGAGGGAACTTTAAGCAAACAGATTCAATATGAGAACTTGATGACGTTGAGATTTGAAGGGTCAGGGGTAAATCAGGCTGCCCAGACACTCTCCTCCTTTGCTTGCTGCCCCCAGTTCTTGGAAAAAGCCCCTCTCCATGATTCCATTTCCAATATGTGAAATGTAACCCAATTAGCTGCCGCCCCAAAGATCCAATTGCGGATCACCCGGTTAGAGCAGCAGCTGGAAACCCCAGCTGTCGCCGGCAGCTGGAGTTACGCATCATTGTGACGACAGGGGCAGCCCAGTCTCCTACGTACCACGATGCAAAGGTGTGTGATGGGCAAGGTCCCAGCTCCGACCCAGTTCTCTGGAACCAAGAGGATGACAGTGGGGTCTCCATGGGACCCCCGAGCTTTTGCTGTTACCACTTTTAAGTCCAACCTGCTGGTAGGCAGGGCTCTAATAGACCAGGGAGGGGGCAGGGGTGGAGGGGTCTGTTCTTGCCAGGTCCCCTGCAGGTGGTGGTATAATCCCACCATTCCCTTCCTCGTCCAGTCCTGGCCTTAAGAAACAGGGGAAAGAGGGACATGGGGTCTCGCTCCCCATGGGTGCCTCTTCAATGAGAACACAGCCTGCCTCTAGACCACCAGGCTCTGAACATCCTGGTCTGGCCAGATGCCCCACGGCACCACCTTCTCACTACCCATGCTCTCCTGGCTTTCCTTTGATGCCAGTTCTCTTCATGAGAATCTTGCCCCTCTGGTGGTGACTGTTTTTGTTGTTTGGGGCTGGTGGGGTAGAGGACAGCTGCTCTGGGAGGTTTGTCCCTGAGAAAGGGGACATGTCACAAGGAAAGCAGAGACCCCTCCTGAGGAAAGGAGGGGTTTTCCCTCTAGTGGGCTAGATAATTGCCTCAACGTTATTACTTAATTGTAGGCTAACCCTTAGTCAGGCTCCCTGGAGAGGGAAAGCCAACCTGAGAACTCAGTGACTTTGTGAGAATAATCGTTCTCCCTCCAGGCAGCAAGACAGAGCCCGGAAATCTGACCACTGACCTGACTGTCATCACCAAGGTCAAGCCATAAATGTTCAGTTGAGGTTTTCAGCTTTTACCTAATATTTCTATTATTTAGACATGGGGGCTTCCTTGTGTCCCACCATCAGTGCTTTGAGCTTAGCCGAAACAATCATGAAACGCTCATTCAGAAGGGCCCCTTCTTGTCATCCTCCCTGGAAACCCCTTTCCTAGTCTTTCTCTAGGACAAAAGAGTTAACAGCTGACAGTCATGAAAGTTCCAGCCTGATTTAAGCCCAAATAATACCAGTACCCTTTCCATGGCAGCACACCACCTGGGTGAACTCCAGGTATTCAGATTAATGTTAGCGTGAGGAGGTGGAGATTCACCAGCTAGACACTCAGATTTCATCCCATCTCAGGCAGGATGTTAAGGAACAGAGACGCCTACTACCGCGCGACAGCGGGTTACCGCCAAGGCTCTGTGAAATCAAGTTCAAAGTCACTCTTACACAGTTTGCCTCAGCCAGAGCAGGAATTTTAATTCCACCGTTTTCCTTTTGCTGTGTCATCTTGGATGTTTATTCATGGAGCTGGCAATTCTAATTCAAGGTTTCAGTGTGGGGATGTCAGAGGCCCCATGTGTCACACTAAACACCTTTTCAAATTCTGCTTCTTGGTCTTGGGAAAGCCGCCAGCCACTTAGAAACCTGCCATCCAGCTGAAGCAGCCACCAAACCAGAATAAAGGGCCTTCATCTCCTCTTACGGGAATTGGTCTTAGGATTATTTCAACAACTGAAGAGGATTTTAAGTCAGACAGTTCTATACAGTAATTTATGCTGTAAAAATGCACACATTGTAGCATTGATTATAAAGTGCTATATTCATTAACATCCAATACCGTTTTCATTTTTGTTTAGCTGTTCACTATTAAAAGAGCTTAAGTTCATTTTTGTTATGTGATATTCGTCTGAGACTTCTTGTGAGAGCATCTGATATGGGTAAAAACACAGGGTCTGGGTTGATCGCCACTGTTTTAATCCAAGTGGTCATAATGGTCTGTTAAGAATCACCATGACACACCCTACTACTACTACTACTACTAAGTCGCTTCAGTCGTGTCCAACTCTGTGTGACCCCATAGACGGCAGCCCACCAGGCTCCCCCGTCCCTGGGGTTCTCTAATGGTCTGTTAACAATCACCATGACACACCCTACTCCTGATGAAATCTTGTGCTTTCAACTGCATCTTTAATAATGTGATTTTTTTTTTAAAAATCTTAACGCAAGAAATTAATAAAGAATGATGGCTTTAGCAAGGAGCATTTCTCCTAGGTTTTCTTGAAATTCGTAAACACTTTTTCCAAGGAAGTTCCAGTGGACCCTCCCTAAGTTACCAAGAGCTCTTCCTCTTCCAGAGAGATCTCATCTCCCAGCTGCTTCAAAGACGCCTACAGTCCTGGAGGGTAAAGTTTCTCTCCTTTGCTGGTTGCTTACAGAAATGCAAATTGTCTCCCTCTTGTATTAAAAAAAAGAAGTTGCTCTCCCACAGCTGTATTTTGTCATATTGCAAATAAACAGAAGTACACATTCAAATCATGAATTATTTGGGCAAGATATTAGGAAGGAGTAGAGAACAACTAATATTAAGGATTTGTCTGGGAGGATCTTATGTTTGGTCCGAGTTTAAATTGACGAGTGCAAGTAAGGATGATGGAATCGTTGGCCATTTATTTGACTGTATGGAGGTTTTGCTGTAAGTCACATGAAGTGCGTGCGGCACAGTTCTGGAGCGGGGAAGCGTCTTTCTGTACTGTAACAGAATGAGCCTTAAGGATTTGTGAGAATAAGCACTTTTATATTTGACAGCAAAAACTGATGCATCAGTGAAGAGTACTTTTTTCATATCTCATTAAACCTTGACATCCACGTCACTCTGTCTCACAAACATCCTACTGTCTCTTCCTAGAACCTCTTCCAAGTAAAATGTCCTTTCTCTTGTGTTCCAGGATTTTGTGTAAAATGTCATCCACTTGTCACAGGCTCTCTTTTCCTCTAAAGTCTGAAGCCCCCTGAACTGGAAGAATGGATACAAGCATTTTAAAGAAAGGGGCACTGATCTAATAATGCTTTTGGCAGAAGAAGTTAAGTGTTAGTTTGAAGTGAAAAATAAAGCAACCTGTGATGGAGCCTGGAGTCATCTTGCTAAGAGAGTTTTCGATTGTTGTTTATTGTTTGTTTGTTTATATATCCGAGCCTTGTTTATTAGCTGTTATGTGACTTAGTTCGGACACAAACGGCAGATGGACATTGCAAATGGTCCATACTAAAGCTAACGTAAGCCTACATTTCTTTTTCCCTTTTCTATTTTGTGTTTGACTTTTAAGGAACTTTTGAACCACTCTCCACAGAAGCAGCACTGTTATAGGTTCCCATGAGCAGTATATGTGAGTTCCAGCTTCTCGACGTCCTCAGCACACGTTACTGTCCTTGTTCATAATGACTGTTCTACCAAGTGTTAGATTGTGGGTTTCACTTGCATTTCCATAATGACTAATGATGTATGTGTGTCAAAGTTGCTCAGTCCTGCTCGACTCTTTGCAACCCCATGGACTGTAACCTGCCAGGCTCCTCTGTCCATGGGGATTCTCCAGGCAAGAATACTGGAGTGGGCGGCCATTCCCTTTTGCAGCGACTCTTCCCAACCCAAGGATGGAACCCAGATCACCTGCATTTCAGGCAGATTTGTCTGAGCCACCAAGGAGAATACTGATACTGAGGTGCTTGTTGGCCGTTTTAAAATCTTCCTTGGAGAAATGCCTATTCAATTACCCATTTTTAACAGGCTATTTGTCTTTTGCCCTGTTGAGTTGTAAGGCTCTCCTTTGTGTTCTGGATATGAGTCCCTGATCAGATGTAAGATCTGCAAATATTTTCATTCTGTGGTCATTTTTTCACTTTCTTGTAATATCCTTTTGGGTACAGAAGTATTTAATTTTGATGAGGTACAAGCTATCTGTTTGAAATTTGTCTCTTGTGCTTTCATCATAGCATACATAAGAAGGGTTTGCCTAACCCAAGTTCATGAAGATTTATTTTTTCTTCAAGTAATTTTAAAATTTTAGCCCTAAAATTTAGATGTAGGACCCACTTTAAGATGGTTTTTGTATATAGCATGAGAAAGGGATCCAGCTTCTTTTTTTTGCATGTGGATATCTGCCGGGGTCCAGCCCTGGTGGATCCAGGGTAATTCGAAGGGGAGACGGAGTAGGCGTCCTAGGAAAGAACTTATTTAATTATAGATATAAAGAGAGATTAGAAAAGAATAGTGTAGTAAGAAAATTAGTGGAGAAAAAGAGGCTGAATAACTTGGTTTACGTGGAATACCAATAAAACTCCAAGACAAGGAATTTGCACCACCTACGTAGGCCACAGGTGTCTTTCCGTTCTCCCGAAGGAGAGGAAGCACTGAGGCCTCCCCGGTCCGATCTTAGAAAGCCAGGCAAAGTTAGCAGGCTTGGTGAGTACCCACGCTCCAGATGGGAATTCAGCCAGAAAAACAGAGAACAAGAAAGAAACAACATGGGGGAATCAGTCTTTCCAGAAACTGATCCGTTTTCTTTATTTTCAGATTTGCTTATATACTTTTTGTTATACATAGGGATGAATACAGAGTCACACAGGGTCAGCAGACCTGACCCTTGTCAAAATCAGGTGCTTCATATAAAATTATACAAAGGTCTTAGGGGTTTTACATCATCTTCTGGCCATGAGGTCTGCTGACATTTTATGGCCCTTTCTGATAAATGGTCAGTCAACCAGAAAACTTATTTTTTCCAGGGGTGATTTTTTCTTAAACCAGGCACCACCCTTTAAATAAAGTTGCATTCCTATAGGGTGAGGGTGTAGTGGGTTACAATCAAGAAAGGAATTTGCTTAGCCTAAGGTTTAACATGACTAATCTTAAAGATTAATACTTATTTCTCCTATATGTTAGTTATTTCATTATAAGGGCAGGGAATATGGAGATTTAGAAGGCAATGGCACCCCACTCCAGTACTTCTGCCTGGAAAATCCCATGGACGGAGGAGCCTGGTGGGCTGCAGTCCATGGGGGTCGCTAGAGTCGGGCATGACTAAGCAACTTCACTTTCACTTTTCACTTTCATGCATTGGAGAAGGAAACGGCAACCCACTCCAGTGTTCTTGCCTGGGGAATCCCAGGGACGGGGGAGCCTGGTGGGCTGCCATCTGTGGGGTCGCACAGAGTCAGACACGACTGAAGCGACTTAGCAGCAGCAGCAAATATTGGCTCAACAAATGAAAAACCCTTCACCAATATAATTCCTAATCAACCCACTATACTATACTAATAATGTTCTAACTTCTCAAAAGAGTCTGTATATAGAAAGTTTAAAGCATCTCGTGCCTCTCATGGTTGGGAGGCTGCAAAAAATCACATGTGGCCGGACGAACCTGCTCAGGCAGGCTAGAGAACCTTCAGAGGAGTTTGTAAGTTGAAACACTCTTGTCACACCCAGGAATTTTTATTGACTGGAGCTGCAAGTTAACTCCTTCTCTGAGAAAAATGATGGGGGAGCCCCCCGTAAAGTCAGAGGTATAGGCAAGAGCATAAAACAGCAAAGTAGGCAGACTCTGGTTTTGGGGGTAGATGCTCAGGAACGGGGTTTCCTGGGGCTCGATCCCGCCTTTGCGTATGCCAAAGCCTTCTTCCTCATGACCTTTGCCATGGGCAGAGTTCCTCATGCTGGCTCCCGGCAGATATCCAATTGTCTTGGTACTCTTTGTTCAAAAGACTATTCTCACTCTCATTAAATTGTCTTGCCATCCTTGTCTGAAATCAAGTGACCACGCGCTAGGTTTATTTCTGGTCTCTAATTCCATTCCAATGACGTCTGTGTCTTTCCTATGGCAACACTTCACTGTCTCAATTACTGTAATTTTGTAGTAATTTTTAAAACTGGAAACCCTGAGTCCTCCAACTTTGTTCTTCTCTTATAAGTTGTTATGGGCTAAAAGTGGCCTCTTATTTAACCATCAGTTATGAATTAAATTTCCTGTAAATGCACTTGTTTCAATCAGGCGACATCTTGCCCAGTTTAAAAACAAATAATGTGTGCCTTAGTCTCCTGGCTGAAGGAACAGTAGGAAAGTGCAGAATGAGTTCTTGAGCCAGCCACGCCCCGCCCACTCTCAGTCCCCGTTCTCCAAGAGATGCAGCCCATACTGGGGTTCTTGGGCTGGCATTTAGGTATCCTGCTCCAAGCTGCTGCTGCTGCTGCTAAGTTGCATCAGTCGTGTCCGACTCTGTGCGACCCCAGAGACGGCAGCCCACCAGGCTCCTCCGTCCCTGGGATTCCCCAGGCAAGAACACTGGAGTGGGTTGCCATTTCCTTCTCCAACGCATGAAAGTGAAACGTGAAAGGGAAGTCGCTCAGTCGTGTCCAACTCTTAGCGACCCCATGGACTCCTCCGCCCATGGGATTTTCCAGGCTGGAGCATTTGATATATGTAATAGTGTTTCTGAGGGTACAGTAGAAATATAAAGTTGTTCCAGAAATTCTGTGCCTCCAGAGTCCTGTAGCCCCTTTCTGCCCCAGTGCTCTCTGCTCAGACACCCCAGCAGNCAACTCTTAGCGACCCCATGGACTCCTCCGCCCATGGGATTTTCCAGGCTGGAGCATTTGATATATGTAATAGTGTTTCTGAGGGTACAGTAGAAATATAAAGTTGTTCCAGAAATTCTGTGCCTCCAGAGTCCTGTAGCCCCTTTCTGCCCCAGTGCTCTCTGCTCAGACACCCCAGCAGCCAATGTGGACCTGGCACCTTGGCTGTTCTGTCCCACTCCAAAGATACTACCTGAGCCGGTTTCCCGAGTTCCCCAGACTTCCCAGGGCTTGACAGGCAGGCCTGATCCCCGCACCTCTCTGGGACTTTTGCCTCATACATGTTTCGTGTCTTTCTGGTCACTTTTCCCGATCTCTCTGGAGTCTAACAGATTCTCCTGTGATCATCGAGGGTGTGGGTTTTGCTTCATTGCTAGTATATGGGGACATAGAACAGAACAGATTTTGAATCTATATTTTAGATGTTTAAACACCCATGGCTGATAGATCTTCTTGACGGTTTATTCCTTTTATCCACATGAAATATCCTTCATGGTCTTCCTAAGCTTCTGCTTCAAATTCTATTTTGCCCCATGTTACATTTCTATAGCATCATATATTATATATGGAAATGCATCATTTATGATGACTTGCAGGTATCTTTTTCCATCCCAGGATCTCTTATTATCCTAGGTGGTTTTGCTTTAGGTTTGTCCCTCACCTATGGTTACAACAGCATATGGTTGAATGTAGGGTTTACCCACTGTGAGTGCCTCCACATTTTTAATAGATGAATTTAACAGAGTCAGACTGATTGTGACTTACTGACCTGCTTCAGTTTACCTGCCATCTTACTGTGTGTTCATTTGCCACAGTTTTCTGTAGTTTCTCTCTTCTATCTGTTGTTGGATGGATCGTTGTATTTATTTTGCTTTTTCCTACTGTCTCAAGGACTCCTCAGAAAAGAGAGAAAAGGAACCCTATTTCAATGTCCTGTTAAATTAGGATGAAGACCCGGGGCAAGACTGCTGACGGGCACAGGGTTTCTATCTGAGCGCTGAGTGTCCTGGGCTTAGACACTGGGGACAGTTGAATAGCATTGTGGAAACACTAAAGTCTCCTGAATCATACTTTAAAAGGATAAATCTTGTGGTATGTGAATTATAGCTCTATGTTTAAGGTACTGACTCCCCATTTGTTTTGTGGTTTCTTTTTTTTTTTTTTCCAGCATGTGGGATCCTAGTTCCCCAACCAGGGATTGAACCCCCGCCCCCACCTGTATTTGCAACTTGGAGTCTTAACAACTGGACTGCCGGGGAAGTCCTTGTTTTGTGGATTCTTGTATCATAGTCCTTGAGTTAATTCTTCTTTCAGATCAGGTCTGACATGTCAAATATTTGACTCCTTGCATGTCTGGAAAACATCTCATTTTGGGTCCTCACACTTGTGTTGTTGTTACACTTGTGGAATAATGATTCCCAAGGATTTTCCTCAGAAGTTTGAAGCTATCTCCCCAGTTTCTCTTCGTATCCAATGTTATTTTTGTAGTTATGTAATCTCTCCCTTCTCTACCCTCCCCCTCCTACTCCCAGAAGCCTTTAGGGTTTTCTCTTTGTGCTTGAGCTCAGAAATGTCACTGTGAAATTGCTGATAAGAGTCTTTCCTTCTGTTTGACCTTGATTCTGCTCAGCTGCCTCCAGGACCCACACCTGTCCTCGGTCTGGGACCCTGCCTTCCGTTCCTGCCTGAGTGACCTCTCCCCTCCATGTTCTCCGTTCTCATCTGCTGAAGATCGGCTAAATGAATGTTGGCAGCTGTGGGGTTTGTCTTCCCATTCTCTTAACCGGTGTTTATCCTTTCTGTATCCTTGCCCATTTTTGCTATTCAGAGAGCATTCCTACACTCAGCCTTTCAACTTACTCTCTTATCAGCTTCAGTGATTCTGCCCATTTACTGAGAATTTTATTTCAATCATCAAATTTTTCATTTCCAAGATCTCTAAAACATTCCTTTTTATGGGTGCAATACCATTTTATTTCTCTCTGAGGATTCTAATTATATATGTGCCAAATTCTTGTTCTGTTTGCTCTATTAACTCTGCTCTTTGGGTGTAAACTTTTCCATTTGTTGGGGCTGTAACCTCTCTTTCATGGCTTTTTCAAATGTTCAGGGGTCATTGGCTGCCTGCTCCACTTCACCTCTGGTTTTCAGCCTTTCTGCCAATTCCTATTCACTGCATCTAGTCTCTTGAATGTAGAGAGCATCCCATCCCACCTGGGTGTTGCCAGGGCCTCACCTGGCCTCCCCATCATGACTGTCTGAACCCAGTGCTCCACACTGGGGGACTGAGACCTCTATTGCCAGCTTCTCAACCTTCCGGGTGGAGAGGTGGCAGCTCCTCTATGGTGAACAAAGTGACTCTCCTCCCTGGATCCTCCCAATGTTCTTGATCTCCAAGCTCTCTATCACATTCTAGAGCAGCCCTCTAGCTTTTTAGTTCTGCATAACCTCAGAACTGTGGTTTCCTCTTCATGACGATCCTTTCATCCTCAGAGATGCTTCATAGGAACTTTTAAGGCACTGCTTCTAGTTTTCTAGTGCAGTTTGTGGATGATGGTGGTGATGATGATGATGAAGATGATTGTGATAATGATGATTTTGAAGATGATTATGATAATGATGATTTGATGATGATGGCAGTGGTGGTGGTGGTGATGATGGCGGTGGTGATGGTGGTGGTGGTGATGGTGGTGGTGGTGGGGATGATGGCAGTAGTGATGGTGGCAGTGATGATGGTGGTGGTGGTGATGGTGGTGGTGATGGTAGCGGTGGTTGTGGTGGTGGTGGTGGTGGTGATGGTGGTGATAATGATGATGGTGGTGGTGATGGTGGCAGTGGTCGTGGTGGTGGTGGTGGTGGTGATAATGATGATGGTGGTGGTCATGGTAGTGGTGGTCATGGTGGTAGTGGTGGTCATGGTGGTGGTGGTGGTGATGATGGTGGTGGTGATGGTAGCTGTGGTGGTGGTGGTGATGGTGGCAGTGATGATGGTGGTGGTGGTGATGATGGCGGTGGTGATGGTGGTGGTAGCAGTGGTTGTGGTGGTAGTAGTGGTGGTGATGCTGGTGGTGGTGGTGATGATGATGGTGGTGGTGATGGTAGCGGTGGTGGTAATGGTGGTGGTGATGATGATGGTGGTGGTGGTGATGGTAGCGGTGGTCATGATGGTGGTGATGATGGTGGTGGTGGTGGTGATAATGATGATGGTGGTGGTGATGGTAGCAGTGGTCATGGTGGTGGTGGTGATGGTGGTGGTGGTGGTGATGATGGTGGTGGTGATGTAGCGGTGGTCATGGTGGTGGTGGTGATGATGATGATTATGATGGTGGTGATGATGAAGATGATTATGATGATGATTTTGAAGATTATGATAATGATGATGTTGATGATGATGATGCTGGTGGTGGTGCTGGTGATGATGGCAGTCATGATGGTGGTGGTGATTATGGTGGTGGTACCAAATTCAGACTCAAATTGAAGAAAGTAGGGAAAACCACTAGACCAGTCAGGTAGGACCTAAATCAAATCCCTTATGATTATATGGTGGAAGTGAGAAATAGATTTAAGGGCCTAGATCTGATANAGGAATCAGTGAACTAAAATGGACTGAAATGGGTGAATTTAACTCAGATGACCATTATATCTACTATTGCAAAGGACTGACATAGGTAAAATGCTTTGTTTTAATTTTGTAGCTGTTTTCTTGGTATCTTTCCACAGGCTGGAAAAGGACTCATTCTTTCGAGGTAATCTGGAGCCAAATGAACTGAAACTTTTTTCAGAAGGAGGAGCTGTGATGGTATGAGAGGAAAAGAAGACCAAAGGTAAAATCCCTTTTGTTTGATTTGATGATGTGGGCGAGCGGCCTTGGGAACAGTGAACACACCTCCTCTTCTTGTTTGTGTGAGTGACTTTCCTGACTGCGACACAGTAACACCCAGAGGAAATCATCTTACTGTTACTGGTAATTAAACAGAGAATGTCAAGTCTCCCAGAGGACCATTGCTCCTTGGAGAAGTGGAGAGCCATTTCTGTTTGCAGTTACTTACGGGTGGAAAAGTAAAATGAGCCCTATTTTGATGAAGTGTCCTGATGCTAGTGAAACATTCCATGAAGGGCATTGTCTCCAGGACTAACTGAATCCATTCTACTGAACCATAAAGCTAAGTTAAAAAACAATCTTGACAGTTAGTTTATAGCGGGGGGGGGGGGGGGGGGAGAAAGAGAG
>SJYA01001554.1:128956-213657 GCA_006410615.1 Neotragus moschatus | reverse complement strand
GGGGGGGGGGGGGGGGGGGGGGGAGAGAGAAAGAGAGAGAGAGAGAGAGAGAGAGAGAGAAACATGGACAAATAATTTTTCAAAGGCTTGCCATATGCCAAGTTTGGTTATATGGATGCAATGGTGAAACAAGCGGTCTTGGGCAATCGCTTTGGATTTCTGAACCGTACAGTTTCTGTTGCGTGCCCATGCTCAGTTGCTAAGTTGTGTCTGACTCTTGTGACTCCATAGACTGTAGCCTGCCAGGCTCCTCTGTCCATGGGATTCTCCAGGCAAGAACCTTGGAGTGGGTTGCCATTTCCTCCTTCAGGGGGTTTTCTCGACCCAGGGATCAAACTCATATCTCCTGTGTCTCCTGCATTGCAGGCAGATTCTTTACTACTGAGTTACCTAGGAAGCTCACGGTTTCTGTTACAACTACTCAATTCTGTTGTCATAATGTCAACTTAAAGAAAAACACATAGCTTGATAATTGTGAATTTAAGTTTTTATTCATGATCTTGCTGAGGACCACAGCCTGGGAGACAACTCTGAAAAACTGCTCTGAAGAGAGAAAGGAGAAGCTAGTTCATACATGATTTTTTTTTTTTTTTTTGGCTAAGAAATACATGCAGTCAAAAGTATTGTTGTTCAGTTGCTAAGTTGTGTCTGACTCTTTGCAACCCCATGAACTGCAGGACACCAGGCTTCCCTGTCCTTCCCTATCTCCCTGAGTTTTCTCAAACTCATGTCCATTGAGTCCATGATGCCATCCAACCATCTCAGCCTCTGTCACCCCTTCTCCTCCCACCTTCAGTCTTTCCCAGAATCAGGATCTTTTCTAATGAGTCAGTTCTTTGCATCAGGTAGCCAAAGTATTGGAGCTTCAACTTCAGTATGAGTCCTTCCAATAAATATTCAGGGTTGATTTCCTTTAGGATTGACTGGCTTAATCTTCTTGCTATCCAAGGGACTCTCAAGAGTTTTATCCAGTACCACAGTTCAAAAGCATCAATTTTTTAGCACTCAGCAAAAGTATATATCTTGGTAAAAGACTGAAAGTTGCTCAGTTGTGTCTGACTCTTTGCGACCCTATGGACCATAGCCCACCAGGCTTCTCTGTCCATGGGATTCTCCAGGAAAGAATACTGGAGTGGGTTGCCATGTCCTTCTCCAAAAGCCCGGAGGCTGCCCTGTAAACAGCGAATAAAGTAGGTGACTGAGCTATAGGGTGTGTTATATTCTTAGGGTCCTCAATAAGAGCTGTTTTTCAAAAAAATGCAAGATGAATTATTAATAGTTCTAGAGATCTGCTATATAGTATATTGCCTATTATCAGCAATACTATATTGTGCACTTAAAACTTGGTTAAGATGAAAATCTCATGTTCATGGTTCTTAACACACATACACACACACAAGATTTGAAAGGCAGATAGATGGGTTGCTCAAATGTATACTGAAATCACTTGATACAGTGGCAGGATTTGGAATGGAGAGCAGAATGGTACACCTGAATGTGAGAGAAGAGGGTGGCTACGAATGAGTAGGTAACTATGGTGTGAATGTAGGGACAGTCAAATTCTGGGCAACATTATTGATTCCTCTCTCTTCCTCACTGCACACTGTCACTTCAGGCATGTCTGACGCTACAACCCTATGGACTGTAGCCTTCTAGGATCCTCTATCTGTGGGATTTTTCAGGCAAGAATACTGGAGTGGGTTGCCATGCCCTTCTCCAGGGGATCTTCCCAATCAAGGGACTGAACCCAAGTCTCTTACATCTTCTGCATTGGCAGGCTTTTTTTTTTTTTTTTTTTTTTTAACACTGGCACCACCTGGGAAGTGCAAAAAGTACAGCTTTGAACCCACTTGTGTTAGTTGCTCAGTCATGTCCAACTCTTTGTGACCCCATGGACTGTAGTCTGCCAGGCTCCTCTGTCCATGGGATTCTCTAGGCAAGAATACTGGAGTGGGTAGCCATACTCTTCTCCAGGGAATCTTCCTGACCCAGAGATCAAACCTGGGTATCTTGCATTGCAGGCAGATTCTTTACTGTCTGAACCACCAGGGAAGCTCCAGTTTTACCATTATGGTAGCCAGCCAAAATCTAATTTTGACCCTCTTCAAACCATTATCCACACTATAGTAGACCTTTCTAAAATTATGAATCTTATCACAAAAACCTTTCAATAACTTTCAATTGCTCTTAGAATAAAATCTTCATCTGAAATTGTATTTGTGTTCAAAGTAGTTGATGTCTTTCCCTAGCAGAGGATTCTATTCCCCTACCTTTCTGATGATAAACTTGGTTATGTGACTTGAAGGGACCCCCCCCCCCATGTAAGAGGATCATCTATTCCTACCTTATTGAACACAAAAGTGACTTGCTTTGGCTAGTGGAAAGAAGGTCAACATGATATATGTTATTTCTAAGCAGAAGGTTTAAGAGCTCTTTATTTTTCTCACTTCCATTTTTATAAAGCTGGCATTAGCCCAGATAAAGGCTGATCCATCAGGCATGAAGGCAACATGAAGACAAGACCCACAATGGACATATAGCATGAGTTGAAAATAGATGGCTGTTGTAAGCCATTGATATTTATTACTATGGCAAAACTTAATGTGGTCTGTAAGGCTCTGAATGATTTAATGGTTTGGTCCAAGTTCTCCAGCGTATCTCTCAAACATTTCCCCCTTTACCTGAGTAACTGCTATTTTTCTTCTAGATCCCAGCTTAAATGTCACTTCCCCCAGAAAAGTCTTTTATAACTCTCCCTTCCCCCACAACATGGGACTAATTTAGATCACCTATTATTCTACCTCGTAACATCTTGTCCATTTCCTCCATATCACTCAAACGCAGTCTGTAATATTTTCTGAGCATGATTATCTGCTTACCTCAGGAGAGTGTAAGTTCAGAGAGGATGGAAATTATGTCTGTGCCTGGTATACAGTAAGAACTCAATATTTTTTGATCAAAGGGGCAAATCTGACTCTAGATCATGTATGAGTGAAGAAGCCAGAGATAGTCTGAGGTATCAAATGTAGAGAGATGAGTGGAAATAAAGAATGATCCAGTGAAGACAGAAACAGGTTATGAGAAGGGTGGTGCATGGAAAAATGACCAAAGACAAATGGTCACAGCGAGAGTGTAACCAGGCAGGACCCTAGGAGGCCTTCCCTGAACAAACCCTCACCCATGTCTTCCACCTGCCTTTTGTCTGTAGAAAAACTTTAGAGAAACAATAAATTTAATCAGATAAGTGAGAAACTAAAAGAAAGACAATAATACTTTAGCCATTAAACAAAGTCAAGGACCTTTAGTTCCTCCTCAAGGAGGAGCTATTTGTAAAGAACCTGCTTGCCAATACAGGAGATGCAGGTTTAATCCCTGGGTCGGGAAGATCCCCTGTAGGAGGGCATGGCAACCCACTCCAGTATTCTCACCTGGAAAATCCCAGGGACAAAGGAGCCTGGCGGGCTACAGACCATGAGGTCACAAAGAGTAAGACACGACTGAAGCAACTTAGCATGCATATGCAATTTCAGGGACTCTGGTTAATATTCTCAGCCATGTCCCTTGAACTGTTTTCCAGATATTGAAACTCCAGGCCAGGTGGGAGAAGTTAACTTTATGCTGCCCACAGGCACATAGACCAATTAGAACCAGAAGGTTGATGATGCTGACTTCCGATTACCTCACCACCAACCAACCAGAAGAATGTCCAGGAGTGAATCATGTCCTGTTTCTTGAACACTATAAGACTCCTCACCACCCCCTCCAGGGTGGGACACACAATTTTGAAGGCATTATTCTGCTGTGGCCCCATTTGCTCAGCAAAGCAGTAAAGCTACTCTTTTCTACTTCATGTAAAACTCTGTCTCCATATTTGTATTTGGCACTCGACCAGAGGTTGAGTTTCTGAAATGAGAGGGCCTCTTATAAGATGCCAGTTGCCATTTCTACAGGAAGGGAGGTAGCCTTTCAGGGCAAAGACTGTACTTGTACACTAACCTTCCATCCCGTCTCTCCTCTTTCTTTCTCTCATTTTGTGATTTCCTAGTTCATCAACTTGTTGAGCATCTTCTAGATGTTGAGTAATTATTAGGGATGCAGTTATGAAATAATTCAGTTCTTAGTTTCATACTCTTACCCAGCTGAAGAAGACAAGATATGAACCCAATGCTTTTAAGAGTGGTAGGTGAATTCTTCAAAAGAGAAATCTGGGGACTTCCCTGGTGATCCAGTGCTTAAAAATCCACTTGCCAATGCAGGGGACATAGGTTCAATCCCTGGTCTGGGACGATCCACACGTGCTGAGGAAACAGGCCACGGGCTGCAATTATTTAAGCCCATATGTCCTAGAGCCTACTGCAGTGAGACGCTCACGAACCACAAGTAGAGAGTAGCCCTTGCTTGCCGCAACTAGACAAAGCCTGAGAGCAGCAGTGAAGACCCAGCATGACCAAAATTAGATAAATAAATAGAGGAATTCAGAGGCCATGGGAAACTCCATAGGGAAAGCTATGTTTACCTTCCCTGTCTCTGCTTCTTCTACTCTGTTTGCAATGCTCTCTGCTTGTCAAATTTTACCCATTCTTCACTTCAATTCAGGAAGCACTTTTTAAAATAGGACCACAATCCTGTGGTCAGAGAATTTCTTTACTAACCTACCAATCATCGTGAGATGCTATAGTCCAGGATCACTCAAGATAACGGTATTTTTTTGTCTAGATCCCCTCAACCCTCATGTGAAGAATTACTGGTATTTTCTTTGGGATGTTGTCAGGATACACAGGGATAGAGAGAGCTAAGAGGGTATGGGTAGGGCTCTGGCAGCATCAGCTATACTTCCCCATTGCCTCATATTAAATCCCATAACCAACCCTTCCTTCTCTTCCCCCACCCCACTGTGTTTTGATGGAACTATGTGCCTTTAGTATATTCTGCCTTATCTTGTGTTTTCATGTTTTTCTTTTACTTTCCTGTAAGCTCCTGGAGGCAGGAACCATGTCTGATTCATCTTTTTATCCTCCCCATGGCTTAACAGAGGTGCTGTCACAGAGAATCTATTTACTCAATAAATGTTCACGGAATTGTATTGTGGGGGATACCACTGCCCCCCAGGGCACTATTAAGTCAGGTCCATTCTTTTCTAACATCATGAAAAGATATTATCACAACATTGCCATTGATTCAGAGACTCCATCTCCAGAGTTTTATCTATTAAAAAATTTTAAATTTTAATCAAAGGAATATATATACATAGTGATGAGTCATATAGTACAGACACACTTATTGACAAAAAGCAATAGTTTTTCACCCTACCTGCAATCTTCTCTCCAGAGGTAACTTTATTTCTATTTATTGCCACCAAAACTCTAAATAATATACTTAGATCTCTATCCTTTGGTTTATCTGCTGCAGGCAATTTTTAATCTCTTCTTTTCTGTGAAAGATGAGAATTTAGTTCAGGTAAAGAATACTCCCCCTTCTAGCCTTCTCCTCCCAGTAGTTAGTCATTTGCTTTTAGTTCCTTAAAAATTACCTTTGTTACTTTCGATAATATAGTTTAAATGCTATTCTCTGTCCTCCCATTTCTTGTTTCATCAGTGTTATTTTCCTGCATGCTTTGTGAGATGAGGACATTACTGCTTCCTTTCCTTTTTCCTTCTGTCTCAGCTTATCCTCCTCTCTCCCATCCCCTGACTGCTCCCCTGCTATTTTCATATTGCCAAGATGGTTAACAGCTACATCCTGTTCTTCAGACACAGTCAAATTCTTCGCCAATAGGTTGACACTAAAAACTAAACACAAACCAGTATCTTCATTACTATGGTGACTTAATTATCATTCATGCCTGGACCAAGGGTTGAATTACAACTACATGTTTTTCCCTGTCAAGCTAAAGTCACGGCCCTTGGATTGCTCAAATAAGAATGACAAAAACATTGAGGTTTAAAGATTTCCTATTCTTAACATCAGTTTGTTTAAAATCATGCCACATTTAATTAGTTTGATATTTATACCATGACTTTCTTATAATTTTTAAAGCCTGGAGTTTCTAATTGTCCCTTTAACTTGTTGCCAAAAACATGCTGTTCCTTTATTGTGTCTTCAGCTTTTCCTTTCTGTTACCGAGTGTATTTCTCTGGTACACCCCCTCTTCTAACACCTCGTGAAGGGAATGGGATGTGGAAAGACTGGGGACACTCTCCCTGCCATGTTGAACCATAAGCTTCTCTCCATTTTTGAAATTTATTTTAAAATATATTGAAGGCTTCCCTGGTGGTCCAGTGGTTAAGAGTCCACTGGGGGACACAGATTCGATCCCTGGCCTAGGAAGATCGCCCCTGCTGTGGAGCAACTAAATCTGCATTCTACAACTACCGGGCCTACGTGCTGCAACTGCCGAAGCCCTCAAGCCCTGGAGCCTGTGCTCTGCAACAAGAGAAGCCACTGCAACGAGAAGCCCGTGCATCACAACTAGAGCGAAGCCCCTGCTCGTTGCAACTAGAGGAAGCCCAAGCGCAGCAATGAAGACTCAGCACAGTCAAAAATAAATAAATAAATAAATAAATAATTGTAAAATATACTATTATTAAGTTTGATTGTGACCAAGAATGATTACAGGTTCAGAATGAGTCTCATGCCATATAACTATTCTCTCTTGTTGGACCGTCTCATATTTTCAGTTCTGGTTTTCTTTGCACCTTCATTTTCTTGTCAATAAACAGGGGATATTCCATCAACAACATGGGGATAAGTAACATGAAGTAAGCCAGAAAGAAAAGCACCAATACAGTATACTAACTCATATATATGGAATCTAGAAACATGGGGATGATAACCCTGTATACGAGACAGCAAAAGAGACACAGATGCATGGAATGGACTTTTGGACTTTGAAGGGGGGGAGGGGGAAGGTTTGGGAGAATGGCACTGAAACATGTGTGCTGTCGTGTGGGAAATGAATCGTTGGTCTATATTCGGTTCAGGATACAGGATGCTTGGGACTGGTGCACGGGGATGATCCAGAGAGTTGATATGGAGTGGGAGGTGGGGGGGAGTTCAAGATTGGGAACTCATGTACACCTGAGATGAAAAAAAAAAAAAAAGAAAGAAATTTAAATGATATCACAGGAAAAATGACTAGAAAGTGTAATTCTTTACCTTTCTGGTGGGGAAAAGATCTGTATACAAAAGTTTTATACAAATTATAAGTAAGAGCTATACAAAAGGTTATCATGCTTATAGGAAAATAATAATATATGGGTAGAACTCTCCCTGGGAATAGCATAGAACCGTTGTAAAATAATGCATTATGTTCATTATTACCACTATTGTGGTAGTAGCCATTAATTTATGATTCTATATGGTGTTCCTTGAATTGGTCCTTTTTTTCCATCTATTTTTAAAAATTTCTATTGGAATACAGTTGCTTTATAATGTTGTGTTAGTTTCAGGTGTATACTGGAAAATCCCATGGATGGAGGAGCCTGGTAGGCTGCGGTCCATGGGGTTGCTAAGAGTTGGACATGACTGAGCAACTTCACTTTCACTTTTCACTTTCATGCACTGGAGAAGGAAATGGCAACCCACTCCAGTGTTCTTGCCTGGAGAATCCTAGGGACGGGAGAGCCTGGTGGGCTGCTGTCTATGGGGTCGCACAGAGTTGGACACGACTGAAGCGACTTAGCAGCAGCAGCAGCAGCAAAGTGGACCAGTTTTATATATATATATATATATATGTATATCCACTCTTTTTTTTTTAAAGATTCTTTTCCCATATAGACCATTACAGAATATTGAATAGACTTCCCTGTGCTATACAGTAGATTCTTAGTAGTTACCTATCTTACTGTATGTGTCAATCCCAACCTCCCATTTTATCCCTCCAGACCCCCCTTATCCTCTGGTATTGGTCCTTGATATCAGCATCAGGACTATGACTTTCCAGTGACTGAAGGTAGAGGCTGGAGCCTCAGGTAAACTCAGATGCTGAACCACAGCCTGACCTTGGAGGGTACAAATGTTCTCTCCTACTTCTTAGCTCTAGTGAATGTCCATGTGCAAAGTTGCATGTATAGAGGAGAAGAATTCCTATACTGTTATGGGCTTTCTTCATCTCGAAGGGAGCAGAGATCTCATTAAATCCATCAGATCGCATCCTCTATTCTGAAGCCAACCTGGCAGCTTTGGATTACTTGAAAATTAGAATGATTTGGAGGTTACTGCCCACTATCCCTTCCAGTTTCAGCTTAAAGGTCACTTTCTTAGGGAACTCCTTCCCAACTCCATAGACTAGGTTAACTCCCCTTGCAGCACACTCTGAATGGTTCAGGCCCTTTTCCTTTGTGAGGAGCAGGTACTCAAACTTGTCTAAGCAGAGAGGGAATTTCCTGAGTCACGTAGTAAGGAGACTGTGGACCTCATGGATAGAACTATGGTGGATATTGGAGCTGAAGTTCTGTCATGCGTTTTTTCTATCTTCCATCTCTCCTTACCTTAACTGTTACTACTGCCTCTTCCTCTTCCTCCTCTTTTCCGTCCCCATCCACTTCCTCTTTTTTTAAATGTCTATTCATTTACACATTTTTAAATCTCCACTTACTCTAAATCAGAAGACATACTAAGTACTGAGGGAATCCCAAGATGAATAAAACAATGTATTCTTGCCCTTAATCAGCTCTCAGTTTTGAGTTTTATTTGCAAAAATGCAGTATTTTAAGCCATCACTAATTCATGATTGAAGTAGGCACTTATTCATAGCTGAAACCAAAGGCTTAGACGGGATAGAGAAATGGTACAACAGAGCTGGGAATGGGAAGGAGACAGGATCACTAGAAAGACAGGAAAAGGAAACGAGGGCAGAATTCTGGTCCTGGGAGTTAGACTCATTCAGAGTCCGGATCTGCCAACCACCAGCAGTGCAAACAATTTTTTTTGTGCAATGAGTATGTATTTTATAATTAAAAAAATTTAATTGCCAAAAGCATTCCTTGTTTCATAAAGTTTTGAAGATCAGATGAGAACACTGATCAAAGTCCACAACACAGAGCTTTTTACTGGGAAACTCAGCTAGTATGCATGCATGCTCAGTTGATAAGTCGAGTCCAACTCTTTGCAGCCCCATGGTCTATAGCCAGCCAGACACCTCTGTCCATGGGATTTTTCAGGCAAGGATTTTGGAGTGGGTTGCCATTTCCTTCTTCACCCCTTCTCTTTAAAAAATGTTTTTTATTTATTTATTTTTGGCTACTCTGGGTCTTCATTGCTTTGAGAAGGTTTTCTCTAGCTGTGGCAAGTGGGGGCTACTCTCTAGTTGTGGCACATGAGCTTTTCATTGTGCTGGCCCCTCTTATTGCAGAGAATGGGCTCTAGGGCACACAGGCTTCAGTAGTTTTGGCACACAGCCTTTGTTGCTCTGTGGAATGTGGGATCTTCCCAGACCAGGGATTGAATCCGTGTCCCCTGCATTGACAGGCAGATTCTTAACCATCGGACCATCCTCCTCTTTTTCTTTCCTTCCTTCCACCTCCTTTGCCCCTTTCTTCCTTTTGGCGTTTTGTACCACTTAAGTTCTAGTTCTGGTTTACAGTAACCTTATAGCTCACAGTCACAGAGACAGTAAGTACATCATTCTCCCAGAACCATGTGTCAGACTAGAGAAGATGCTAATTGACATTTCTCATATCAGTTGGTTGTCCCTGTACCAATTATTGTAACCAGCGGCATGGGGTATTGTACTTGGCTTGCCTGACTAGTTCACATGTTTACTTCAAATCACCTAGACGAATGTTTTCTTGCCTGGAATGATGGGTTCTGTTCAAGGAAGGGAGGAAGGATGCTGAACATATAATACAACAGTAACCATTTCCATCAGCCCCAGTACTTGCTAGCCTAGGGTCCCCTTACTTGCATAAGCCTTTTGAAAATTTGCAAAAGTAAGCTACTTAATTAATTTATGGCTGTTCTGGGTCTTCATTGCCACATGGAGGCTTTCTCTAGTTGTGATGTGTGGGGTGGACTTCTTTCTTCTCGATTTATTTATTATTATTATTTTTTTATTGAAGCATAATTGCTTTACAGAATTTTGTTGTTTTCTGTCAAACTTCAGCATGAATCAGCCATAGGTATACATATATCCCCTCCCCTTTGGACATCCCTCCCATCTCCCTCCCCATTCCGCCTCTTTAGGTTGATTTGCGTTTCTCTAGTAATGAGCGATGTTGAGCATCTTTTCATGTGTTTGTTAGCCATCTATATGTCTTCTTTGGAGAAATGTCTGTTTAGGTCTTTTCCCCACTTTTTGGAAAAGTGAGTTGTTTTGTTTTTCTGATGTTGAGTTGTATGAGCTGCTTGTATATTTTGGAAATTAACCCTTTGTCAGATGTTTCATTTGCTATTATTTTCTTCCATTCTGAGGGTTGTCTTTTCACCTTGTTTGTAGTTTCCTTTGCTGTGCAAAAGCCTTTAAGTTTAATCAAGTCTGTTTACTTTTGTTTTTATTCCCATTACTCTAGGAGGTGGGTCATAAAGGATCTTGTTTTGATTTATGTCCTCAAGTATTCTGCCTATGTTTTCCTCTAAGATTTTTTTGGTTTCTGGTCTTACATTTAGGTCTCTAATGCATTTTGAGTTCATCTTTGTGTATGGTGTTAGGAAATGTAGGAAATGGTGTTAGGAAATGGAAATGTTCTAATTTCATTCTTTTACATGTAGCTTTTCAGTTTTCCCAGCACCATTTATTGAAGAGGCTGTCTTTGCCCCATTGTATATTCTTGCCTCCTTTGTAAAAAAAAAATAAGGTACCCATAAGTGCATGAGTTTATTTCTGGGCTTTCAATCTTGTGCCATTGGTCTGTATTTCTGTATTTCTGCCAGTACCATACTGTCTTGATGTCTGTAGCTTTGTAGTATAATCTGAAGTCAGGAAGGTTGATTCCTCCAGCTCCATTCTTCTTTCTCAAGACTGCTCTGGCTATTCAGGGTCTTTTCTGTTTCCATATGAACTGTGAAATTTTTTGTTCTAGTTCTGTGAAAAATCCCATTGGTAATTTGATAGGGATTGTATTGAATCTGTAGATTACATTTGGTATTATAGTCATTTTCACAATATTGATTCTTCCTACCCAGGAACATGGAAGATCTCTCCATCTGTTTATGTCATCTTTGATTTCTTTCATTAGTGTCTTAAAATTTTCTGTGTACAGTTCTTTTGTCTCCTCAGGTAAGTTTATTCCTAGATATTTAATTCTTTTTGTTGCAACGGTGAATGAGATTGATTCCTTAATTGTTCTTTCTGATTTTTCATTGTTAATATATAGAAATGCAAGTGATTTCTGTGTACTGATTTTGTATCCTGCAATTTTGCTAAATTCACTGATGAGCTCTAGTAATTTTCTGATAGAATCTTTAGGGTTTTCTATGTACAGTATCATGTTATCTGCAAACAGTGAGAACTTTACTTCTTTTCCTATCTGGATTCCTTTTATTTCTTTTTCTTCTTTGATTGCTATAGCTAGGACTTCCAAAACTATATTGAATAATAGTGGCTAAAGTGGACACCCTTGTCTTGTTCCTGGTCTTAGAGGGAATGCTTTCAGTTTTTCACCTTTGAGAATAATGTTTACTGTAGGCTTATCATATATGGTTTTTACTATGTTGAGGTAGAGTCCTTCTATGTCCACTTTTTGAAGAGTTTTAATCATAAATGAGTGCTGAATTTTGTCAAAGGCTTTTTCTGCATCTATTGAGATTTTCATATGGTTTTTATTTTTCAATTTGTTAGTATGGTGTATCACATTGATTGACTTGCATATTTTGAAGAATCCTTGCATCCCTGGAATAAACCCAACTTGATCATGGTGTATGAACTTTTTGATGTGTTGCTGAATTCTGTTTGCTAAAATTTTGTTGAGGATTTTTGTGTCTATGTCCATCAGTGATATTGGCCTGCAGTTTTCTTTTTTTGTGTGTTGTCTTTGGTTTGGGTATTGGGGTGATGGTGGCCTTGTAGAATGAATTTGGAGGTGTTCCTTCCTCTGCAATTTTTTGAAAGAGTTTTAGAAGGATAGGCATTAACTCTTCTCTATTTGATAGAATTCTCTTATAAAGCCATCTGGTCCTAGGCTTCTTTTTGGGGGCGGTGGGGGGGGCAGATTTTTGATCACAGCTTCAATTTCAGTGCTTGCAATTGGGTTTTTCATAATTTATATTTCTTCCTGGTTCAGTCTTGGAAGATCGAATTTTTCTAAGAATCTGTCCATTTCTTCCAGGTTATCCATTTTATTGCCATATAGTTGTTCATAATAGTCTCTTATAACAATCCTTTGTATTTCTGCATTGTCTGTTGTAACTTCTTCTTTTTCATTTCTAATTTTATTGATTTGATTCTCCNTCTAAAACCAGCTTGAACATCTGGAAGTTCATGGTTCACATATTGTTGAAGCCTGGCTTGGAGAATTTTGAGCATGACTTTACTAGCATGTGAGATGAGTGCAATTGTGTGGTAGTTTGAGCATTCTTTGGCATTGCCTTTCTTTGGGATTGGAATAAAAACTGCCCTTTTCCAGTCCTGTGGCCACTGCTGAGTTTTTCAAATTTGCTGGCATATTGAGTGCAGCACTTTCACAGCATCATCTTTCAGGATTTGGAATAGCTCAACTGGAACTCCATCACCTCCACTAGCTTTGTTCCTAGTGATGCTTTCTAAGGCCCAGATATTTAATTCTTTTTGCTGCAGTGGTGACTGGGATTGATTCCTTAATTTCTCTTTCTGATTTTTCATTGTTGGTATATCAGAATGCAAGTGATTTCTGTGTATTGATTTTGTATCCTGCAACTTTGCTAAATTCACTGATTAGTTCTAGTAATTTTCCAATACTATCTTTAGAGTTTTCTATGTACAGTATCATGTCATCTGCAAACAGTGAAAGCTTTACTTCTTCTTTTCCAATTTGGATTCCTTTTATTTCTTTTTCTTCTCCGATTGCTGTAGCTAGGACTTCCAGAAGTATGTTGAATAACAGTGGTGAAAGTGGGCACCCTTGTTTTGTTCCTGATCTTTTGTTCCTGGGGGAGTGCTTTCAGTTTTTCACCATTGAGAATAATCTTTGCTGTAGCCTTATCATGTATGTCCTTTACTGTGTGAAGGTAGGTTCCTTCTGTGTCCATTTTTTTGAAGAGTTTTAATCATAAATGGGTGTTGAATTTTGTAAAAGGTTTTTTCTGCATCTATTGAGATTATCATAAGGTTTTTATCTTTCAATTTGTTAGTATGGTATATCACATTGATTTTGCATATATTGAAGAATCCTAGCATTCCTGGAATACACCTATCTTGATCATGATATATGAGTTTTTTATGTGTTGCTGAATTCTGTTGCTAAANTTTTTCTGCATCTATTGAGATTATCATAAGGTTTTTATCTTTCAATTTGTTAGTATGGTATATCACATTGATTTTGCATATATTGAAGAATCCTAGCATTCCTGGAATACACCTATCTTGATCATGATATATGAGTTTTTTATGTGTTGCTGAATTCTGTTGCTAAAATTTTGTTGAGGATTTTTGCATCTATGTTCATCAGTGATATTGGCCTGTAATTTTCATTTTTTGTGTTGTCTTTGTTTGGTTTTTGATATCAGGGTGATGGTGGCCTCATAGAATGAGTTTGGAAATGTTCCTTCCTCTGCAGTTTTTTGAAAGAGTTTTAGAAGGATAGGCAGGCATTAGCTCTTCTCTGAATGTTTGATAGAATTCTCCTGTGAAGCCATCTGGTCCTGAGCTTTTGTTTTTGGGGAGATGTTTGATCACAACTTCAATTTCAGTGCTTGTAATTGGGTTGTTCATGATTTCTATTTCTTCCTGGTTCAGTCTTGGAAGATTGAACTTTTCTNCTCTTCTCTGAATGTTTGATAGAATTCTCCTGTGAAGCCATCTGGTCCTGAGCTTTTGTTTTGGGGGAGATGTTTGATCACAGCTTCAATTTCAGTGCTTGTAATTGGGTTGTTCATGATTTCTATTTCTTCCTGGTTCAGTCTTGGAAGATTGAACTTTTCTAAGAATCTGTCCATTTCTTCCAGGTTATCCATTTTATTGCTATATAGTTGTTCATAACAGTCTCTTATAATTATTTGAATTTCTGCATTGTCTGTTGTAACCTCTCCTTTTTTATTTCTAATTTTGTTGATTTGAGTCATCTCTCTTTTTTCTTGATGAGTCTGGCTAAAGGCTTGTCAGTTTTATTTATCTTCTCAAAGAACCAGCTTTTAGTTTTTTTTAATCTTTACTATTGTTTCTTCATTTCTTTTTCATTTATTTCTGCTCAGATCTTTGTGACTTATTTCCTTCTACTAATTTTAGGGGTTTTTTGTTCTTCTTCCAGTTGTTTTAGGTGTAAAGTTAGGTTGTCTATTCAATGTTTTTCTTGTTTCTTGAGGTAGGATTGTATTGCTATAAACTTCCCTCTTAGAACTGCTTTTGCTGCATCCCATAGGTTTTGAGTTGTGATGTTTTCATTGTCATTTGCTTCTAGAAATTTTTTGATTTCCCTTTTGATTTCTTCAGTATCCTGTTGGTTATTTAGAAACGTGTTATTAAATTTCCATGTGCTTGTGTTTCTTACAGTTTTTTTCTTGTAATTGATATCTAGTCTCATAGCATTGTGGTCAGAGAAGATGCTTGATATGATTTCAATTTTCTTAAATTTAGTGAGGCTTGATTTGGGACCCAAGATGTGGTCTATCCTGGAGAATGTTTCATGTGGACTTGAGAAAAAGATGTATTCTTTTGCATTCGGATGGAATGTCCTGAAGATATCAATGAGATCCATCTCATCTAATGTATCATTTAAGACTTGTGTTTCCTTATTAATTTTCTGATTTGATGATCTGTCCGTTGGTGTGAGTTGGGTGTTAAAGTCTCCTACTATTATTGTGTTACTGTCAATTTCTCCTCTTATGTCTGTTAGTGTTTGTCTTATGTATTGAGGTGCTCCTGTGTTTGGTGCATAGATATTTACAATTGTTATGTTTCCTCTTGGTTGATCCCTTGATCATTATTTAGTGTCCTTCCTTATCTCTTGTAATCTTCTTTATTTTAAGGTCTANCTGGGAGGGATTGGGGGCAGGAGGAGAAGGGGACGACAGAGGATGAGATGGCTGGATGGCATCACTGACTCGATGGGGGTGAATCTGAGTGAACTCCAGGAGTTGGTGATGGACAGGGAGGCCTGGCGTGCTGCAATTCATGGGGTCGCAGAGTTGGACACGACTGAGCCACTGAACTGAACTGATAGATTCTATGTCATTTTTAGTATTCAGTCTGTTCAAATTATCTGTTTCTTCTTGATTCAATTTTGGTGGGCTGTGTGTTTCTAGAAATTTGTCTATTTCTTCTAGGTTTCCAATTGGTTGGCATATAATTGTTCACAGTATTCTTTTATGTTTTTTTACATTTCTCTGGTATCAGTTGAGATTTCTTATTTTGTTTATTTGAGTTCACTCTCTTTTCTTCTTGGTGAGCCTGGCCAGAGGTTTTGTTTACCCTTTTAATTTTGTTTGCCCTTTCAAAGAACCAAATCTTGGTTTTATTGACTTTTTCTATCATTTTTTAATCTCTATTTTATTATTTATTTCCTTCCTTCTGTTGTCTTCAGGTTTTGTTTATTCTTTTTCTAATTCTTTTAAGTGGTATGTTGGGTTGTTTATTTGAAATTTTTCTGTTTCTTTCTTAGGAAGGCCTGTATCACTATGAACTTCTCTCTAAGAGTGTCCTTTGCTATATCTCATCGATTTTTTTATAGTTTCTTTTTCATTGTCATTTGTCTCAAGATATGTTTTAAATTTCCCTTTTGTTGACTCATTGACTTCTCAGCATCTTGTTTAATCTTCATGTCATTGTTTGTTTGTTTGTTTTCTCATTTCTTTTCCTGTGGTTGATATNTGCTATATCTCATCGATTTTTTTATAGTTTCTTTTTCATTGTCATTTGTCTCAAGATATGTTTTAAATTTCCCTTTTGTTGACTCATTGACTTCTCAGCATCTTGTTTAATCTTCATGTCATTGTTTGTTTGTTTGTTTTCTCATTTCTTTTCCTGTGGTTGATATCTGCTGCTGCTGCTGCTGCTAAGTCACTTCAGTCATGTCTGACTCTGTGTGACCCCATAGACAGCAGCCCATCAGGCTCCCCCATCCCTGGGATTCTCCAGGCAAGAACACTGGAGTGGGTTGCCAGTTCCTTCTCCAATGCGTGAAAGTGAAAGTGAAGTTGCTCAGTCTTGTCTGACTCCTAGCGACCCCATGGACTGACTAGTTTCATGCTATTGTGGTCAGGGAAGATGCTTGAAATAATTTCTGTACTCTTAAATTTGTTAAGGTTAGTTTCGTGCCCTAGTATGTGGTCAGTCCTAGAGAATGTTCCCTGTGCACTTGAAAAGAATGTATATTCTAATTTTTTTTTTTTTTTAATGCAATGTCCTGCTAGAGAAGGTGTGGAGAAAAGGGAACCCTCCTACACTGTTGGTGGGAATATAAATTGGTGTAGCCACTATGGAAAATAGTCTGGAAGTTCCTCAGAAAACTTCAGTTGTGTCTGACTCTTGCGATCCCATAGACTGTATGCCTGCCAGTCTTCTCTGTTCATGGGATTCTCCAGGCAAGAATACTGGAGTGGGTTGCCATGCTTTCCTCCAGGGGATATTCCCAACCCAGGGATTAACCCCATATCTCTTATGTCTTCTGCATTGGCAGGCAGGCTCTTTACCACTAGTACCACCAAGGTACAGACTATAGAATAGCTAAAATAATCTTGACAAAGAAAAATGCTGTGGGAGAAATCAGTCTAATATGAAGGTTTAATTTACAGCTAGAGTAAATAACACAGTGTGATACTAACAAGGGAAATACATATAGAACAATGGATTAAAATTGATAATGCAGAAATATTCCCATACAAATACATTCAACTGAGTTTTAGCAAAGATACAAAAGCAATTCAATAGAGGAAGGATGGCCTTTTCAACCAACAGTATTGGAGTAATTGGATATCCACAGGCAAAATAAAGAAAAATAACCCTCAACCTAACCTTACTCTTTATACAAAAATTAACTCAAAATAAATTATGGACTTAAATGTAAAATGAAAAACTAGAAATCTTTCTGCAATCCTATATACTGTAACCTGCCAATCTTCTCTGACATTGGAGAAAATCTTTGGGATCTAGACCTTTGTAAAGAGTTCTTGTATTTGACACCAAAAACACAGTCCATAAAGAGAAAAACTGATAAATTGGACCTCATCAAAATTTAAGTTTTTCTCTGTGAAGGACTCTGAGAAGAGGATGAAAAAGACAAGCTACAAACTGGGAGCAAAATATTTGCAAATGACACATCTGACAGTGGGTTAGTATTTAGAATATATAAAGATCCTGAAACTTAACAGTTAAAAAAATCTAATCAAACAATGGGCAAGAAACACAAATATTTCACTGAAGCCAAATACATAGCAAATAAGAACATGAAAACTATATCATTAGCCATCAAAGAAATGCAAATTAAAATCACAGTGATATACCTCTACATACCTATCAGAATGGCCAAAATTGTACCCAACCCAGAAGCACCTCAATAAAGACAGCACCATATGTGGGCAAGGATGTGGACAAAGTGTGTTGTTTGTGGTGATGTAAAATGATACAGTCACTCTGGAAACTGGAGGTTTCTTATAAAACTAAACTTGTAGTTTATGCATCTCACCAGTTGCACTCAGGTGTTTACTCCACATAAATGAAATCTTGTGTTTATACAAAAACCTGAGTGAACTCCGGGAGTTGGTGATGGACAGGGAGGCCTGGCGTGCTGCGATTCATGGGGTCGCAAAGAGTCGGACACGACTGAGCGACTGAACTGAACTGAACTGAACTGTCCATGAATCCTCATACCAGCTTTCTTTGTAGTAGCCAAAAAACTGGGGGAAGCCCAACATAGGTGTCCTTCAGGGGGCGAATGAGGAAAATGGAATATTATTCAGCCATTAAAAATGAATGGATTATGGATAACTGCTACAACTGAATCTGCAGAGGCCTGGGCTAAGTGGTAAAAAAAATCTCAAAAGGTTGCATGACTCCATTTATATAACATTTCTATAACATCCAAAACACAATTTTAAAAACAGAGATTATTGGTTTTCAAGGATGTAGGAGCTTGAGGGAAGTAGATGTGGTGTTTAAGGGACAACAGGAGGTGCTGTTGCAATGTGGAACTGTTCTATATCTTGACGGTGGTGAGTACATCAACCTAACCAAGTATAAAATTGTACACATGTCCACTCAAATGTTTACAAGTAATAGTGGGGCTATCTGAACAAGTTGGTGGATTGTCAATATCCTTGTAAAATTGTACATCAGTTTGCAAGATATTTGGGGAAACTAGATAAAGGACAGAGAAGGCAATGGCACCCCACTCCAGTACTCTTGCCTGGAAAATTCCATGGATGGAGGAGCCTGGTAGGCTGCAGTCCACGGGGTCACTAAGAGTCGGACACGACTGAGCAACTTCACTTTCACTTTTCACTTTCCTGCATTGGAGAAGGAAATGGCAACCCACTCCAGTGTTCTTGCCTGGAGAATCCCAGGGACAGGGGAGCCTGATGGGCTGCTGTCTATGGGGTCGCACAGGGTCGGACACGACTGAAGCGACTTAGCAGCAGCAGCAGCAGCAGATAAAGGATACAAGGGATTTCTCTGTATGACTTCTTATAAGTGCATGAGGATCTATACTTTTATTACTAAAAAAAAACTTAAAAATAATGAGATACATTTTTACTTAGTCAGGACATCTTAAAGTACAGCAAATGGATGAGAACCTTTTGGAAACTGTAACACAAGACCTACTTACTAAAACAAAAACAAAAGAAACAAACAAAACAAAAAACCATGGACCTTGATTCCATCTTGCAAATAGCAAAAGAAAGAATCCAAAGAGTCTTCATCAGCAGACTAATCAGCATACTTAGACAATATCCTAATTCAGCTCCTGATATCATTTCTAATGCCCTGTCCACCTTTCTTTGTTGGCAATTTAAAGGCAGAAATTGCAGATTTGGTTCATAAAAAAAGTTGATTTGCAGATCACCCCTTTCCATAAACTTCAACATTTGGCTGAACATTTTGAAAAGGCTCTAGTTACCCAAAAGAAAAATAAACCAGTAAACAATCAAAGCACATAATGCTGTGATTAAAGCAATTAAATCTACCCTCCTCTCCCTCAAGAGACAATAAAAACTTTCCCTTGACAAAGACTACTTGCCAATACTGTAAAATAAAGGAGTAGAGGGGGAGAGGGGAACCCTGAAAAAATATCTACCCCATCTGAACTAAAATGAAACAGAATTGAGACTTCGCTGGTGGTCCAGTCAGTGCTTCCAAAGCAGCCGGCCTGGGATTCAATCCCTGATTGGGGAATTGAGATTTCCATATGCCTCAGAGCATGGTCAAAAAAAAAAAAAAAAAGGAAAGAAAGAAAGAAACAGAACTACACTGCCCCCTTATTATTCCAAACAGGAATAATGAAGGGACTCTGAGGACTATTGTAGTTCCCAATTTCCAACGATTCCTCTAAATCAACCAGGAGAATTATCTTTAATAATAAAAAACAAAAGCAAATCTTTTTGATAGATATGCTTGCTACTCTGTTAATGTAAATTCTACCACAATGTCTATCATTAAACCATTTAGGAATTTCAAATAGTGCTCAAACTCTTCCCATTACCCAGCCTGTGACTGTAACTCTTGGGCCTTCACTAGTCAACATGCTTTTCTTCTCTTTGACACTACACCAGTAAATTTTATTGGCAAGGATGTTTTATGTAAATGAAACTACCCATTCAAATGTTCCTCAGACTATGCTGCTGCTGCTAAGTCACTTCAGTCATGTCCGACTCTGCGTGACCCCATAGACGGCAGCCCACCAGGCTCCCCCGCCCCTGGGATTCTCCAGGCAAGAACACTGGAGTGGGTTGCCATTTCCTTCTCCAATGCATGAAAGTGAAAAGTGAAAGTGAAGTCACTCAGTCATGTCCAACTCTTAGCGACCCCATGGACCGCAGCCTACCAGTTCCTCCATCCATGGGATTTTCCAGGCAAGAGTACTGGAGTGGGGTGCCATTGCCTTGCTGGAAACACCCAAAGTCTCTCCCATGCATAATCCTTTAATAGTGCAATCTAGATGGCACCTTTGCTATACCTAAAAATCCAGCTGAATCACAGATTGAGCAATTATGTGAGCCCTAATTTTCTCTGGGCCAACAGACCTACTAAAGAATTCTGAAGACCAAACCCATCAAAATAGAAATGGACTCTTCTAAACCCTTCCCTGTTCTTGTTCAATACTCTATAAAGCCTGAAGCTAAGGAAGGATTAAGACCCAGTACAGAAGATTTTATAAATCGGGGATTCATTATTCCTTGCATCAGCTCTTATAAAACTCCAGGATTGCCTGGTAAGAAGCCTCATGGGCAAAGATATCGATTTATGCAAGACTGCGCCACCATAAATAAAATGGTGATTCCTCTTTTCCCAGTAGTCTTTAACCGCAATTCCATTTTGTCTTCGCCACTACTCAAAACCACCCACTTCACTCTGATGGACTTATGTTCATTCTTTAGCATCCTATTAGGTCCAGACAGTCAATATTTATTTCCTTTCTCATGGGAAAATAAACAATACACCAGGGGTATTTTGTCTCAGGAATTTGCTGAAGCTCTCCTCTTATTTCTCTCAGATTAATTGAGATCCTAAAGATTTGAGATTTCCTTGTGATTCTCTTCTAATCTAATATGTAGATGATCTTTTACTACATTCAAACAATGAGCAAAATTTTAAGATTGATTATTGTGTATTTGTTAAAGACCTTAGTCCAGAAGAGACTTACACCCTTCAAAGAAATTCAGTTTTGCAACAAGTTCATTATTTATGGCAGACAGTATCACAAGAAGATAACTCTCTCAATGACAAACTATTCAGATTTTTCCAAGACCACTTTTTAAAATACAGCTTTGAGGACTCCTAGGATGACCCTGATGCTGTGAAAGATTGAAGGCAAAAAGAGAAGGGGGCAAGAGGATGAGATGGTTGGATGGCATCACAGGTTCAATGCACATGAATTTGAGCAAACTCCAGGAGATAGCTAAGGACAGAGGAGCTGGGCTTGCTGCAGTCTATGGGATCACAAAGAGTCAGACACGACTTAGGGACTGAACAACAAGCAAGGAAGATTGTGTCTTACAGACACTGCGTGCCAGGCTTGTCCTTTTCAGAACTAAATCTTCAGACCTTGAACGTATACTTAGAAGATGAACAAACTTTCTGAAACCTAAGAACAGGTCTGCAACAACCCCAAACCTGGGTTGCCTAGTTGTCATAAACCATACATGTTGACTCAATTACCTGGGAGTCATTAGAGGCCCATAGCTTATTCCAATCATAGTTTAGACCTGGCCGCTAAGACATAGTCACTTCATCTAAGAACTAAGTGGGCTTTCCTGGTGGCTCAGACAGTAAAGAATCCACCTGCAATGCAGGAGACCCAGGTTGATCCCTGGGTTGGGAAGATCCCCTGGAGAAGGGAATGGCTGCCCACTCCAGCATTCTTCCCTGGAGAATCCCATGGACAGAGAAGCCTGGCCGGCTACAGTCCATGGGGTCGCCAAGAGTCGGAGATGACTGAGCGACTAAGCACACATATACACACACACAAGAACTAGCTGCAGCATCACAGCGTTGGAAGCCTCAACTTGCCTAGCTGCAGGGGGTCCACTAAATTTAATGGCTCTCTGTGAATAGGCTCCTTTACCTATGGAAAGTAGCCAGTGTTTCTCAACTCGTTGCCTCACATCCAATGAAACACTGCTTTTTTTCTTTCAACATGACTATCTATTGCTACAACACAGGAAACCCAACTGCTCCCCTTCCTTTGCCTAAAGGAGAACTTTATGCTTATTTATGAACCTTATTATTTTCTATGTCTCCTACCAATTTAGTACAGATTCTCTGGATAACCCTACACTGATTTTATTGGTGGGTGGCTCTTATTTAAAAACAGACACCTGAAATTGTCAAGCAGGTTATGTTACCACAAACCCAAATTCACCTTTGGAAGAGAAGCGACTCCCCAGATCAAATCAGCTCAGATATAATTGCCCTTACCTGGCTCTACCAGCTGGAAAAGAATAAAACCAAATAGTTATACTGATAATGGATATAGTTTCTAAGAGTAGTCTATGACTTCAGAATATTTCAGAAAGCCTTTCTTACATCGGCTGGATCCCATATAAAAACTAGGCAACAAATTAAAGAACTTTTAATACCTTGCTTTCACTTAAGAAAATAGCTATAATAAAAGTGGAAGGTCACTCAAAATGCAAAGACTTTGAATCTCCTGGTAGTGCTCCAGCTGACCACTATGCTCAGAAAAAGGGCAGCATTATCCAAGAGAATTGCTCATGTCCTCACACAGGAAACACAGGTGTTGGAGGAATTCAAAGAGGTGATTAGGCTATGAGAGACCAGCCCCTGATTCAGAAAGTTTAAGTGGAAAAAGTTAGGATGCTAACTAATTAGATAATACTTGGGACTCTCAGGATGATTAAAAAAAAAAATGGCACCCTCTCTGGTTGTGCCAAAGAAAATTTTAATGAAGTTTAGCAACAATGTTTTATTACATCATGTTGTTGTTTAGTCACTAAGTTGTGTCCAACTCTTTGCAACCCCATGGACTGTAGCCCACCAAGCTCCTTTGTCCAAGGGATATCCCAGACAAGAATACTGGAGGGGGATACCATTTCCTTCTCCAGGAGATCTTCCCAACCCAAGGATCGAACCCATGTCTCCTTCTTTGGCAGGCAGGTTCTTTACTGCTGAGCCACCAGGGAAGGCCTATGGTATTATACATAATAGCAAAAATCAATTGGCAGGGGTGTAAGACTAACATTAGTGGGGTAATTTTATAGGTATAATGAGGATGTTTCCAAAATACATCCCACCAGCTAGTGACATAATCCTGGAAAAACTCTGGAGACCAGGTGTGGATAGGAACCAAACCTCAAGAATCCTTAAACTCTCCTTATGGACTTCCTGTCAAAGCCTCCTGCCTGGGTTATGGATATATTCTGGTTATTGCCTGTTTGTTCTCAGAAAAGACTGATGCTTCTTCTCTGAGACCAGCTGCTCTAACCATGGCAGGGTGAGGCAGAGAAAAAGAAGGAGAGAAAGAGAAGAAGGAATGGAGGAAAGAGAGAAGAGAAAGAAAAGAAGATAAGTAAAGAGAAAAACATTTTTATTAATCAGTGAACTAAAATGGACTGGAATGGGTGAATTTAACTCAGATGACCATTACATCTACTACTGTGGAATCCCTTAGAAGAAATGGAGAAGCCATCATAGACAAAAAAAAGTCCAACAGGCACTTCAGTAGTGTCCAACTCTGTGCGACCCCAGAGACAGCAGCCCACCAGGCTCCCCTGTCCCTGGGATTCTCCAGGCAAGAACACTGGAGTGGGTTGCCATTTCCTTCTCCAATGCATGAAAGGGAAAAGTGAACGTGAAGTCGCTTAGTCATGTCCGACTCTTAACGACCCCCTGGACTACAGCCCACCAGGCTCCTCCGTCCATGGAATTTGCCGGGCAAGAGTACTGGAGTGGGGTGCAATTGCCTTCTCCGCTAACAGGCACCACTTGGATGCACTCTCAAAAATGACAGAATGATCTCTGTTCGTCTCCAAGACAAACCATTCAATATCACGGTGATCCAAGTCTATCCCCAACCAGTAATGCTGAAGAAGCTGAAGTTGAACGGTTCTATGAAGACCTACAAGACCTTTTAGAACTAACACCCAAAAAAGATGTCCTTTTCATTATAGGGGACTGGAATGCAAAAGTAGGAAGTCAAGAAATACCTGGAGTAACAGGCAAATTTGGCCTTGGAGTACAGAATGAGGCAGGGCAAAGGCTAATAGAGTTTTGCCAAGAAAACACACTGGTCAGCAAACACCCTCTTCCAACAACACAAAAGAAGTCTACTTCTACACATGGACATCACCAGATGGTCAATACTGAAATCAGATTGATTATATTCTTTGCAGCCAAGGACAGGGAAGCTCTATCAGTTCATTTCAGTCACTCAGTCATGTCTGACTCTTTGCAGTGCCATGAATCACAGCACACCAGCCCTCCCTGTCCATCACCAACTCCCGGAATTTACCCAAACTGAAGTGCATCAAGTCAGTGATGCCATCCAGCCATCTCATCCTCTGTCGTCCCCTTCTCCTCCTGCCCCCATTCCCTCCTAGCATCAGGGTCTTTTCCAATAAGTCAACTCTTCCCATGAGGTGGCCAAAGTATTGGAGTTTCAGCCTCAGCATCAGTCCTTCCAATGAACACCCAGGACTAGTCTCCTTTAGGATGGACTGGTTGGATCTCATTGCTGTCCAAGAACTCCCAAGTCTTCTCCAGCACCACAGTTTAAAAGCATGAATTCTTCAGTACTCAGCTTTCTTCACAATCCAACACTCACACATCCATACATGACCATTGGAAACACCATAGCCTTGACTAGATGGACCTTTGTTGGCAAAGTAATATTTCTGCTTTTAATATGCTATCTAGGTTGGTCATAACATTCCTTCCAGGGGTAAGTGTCTTTAAATTTCATGGCTGCAATTACCATCTGCACTGATTTTGGAGCCCCCCAAAATAAAGTCAGCCACTGTTTTCACTGTTTCCCCATCTATTTCCCATGAAGNTGTGTGGAACACAATAAACTGTGGAAAAGTCTGAAAGAGATGGGAATACTGGTGCACCTGACCTGCCTCTTGAGAAACCTGTATGCAGGTCAGGAAGCAGCAGTTAGAACTGGACATGGAACAACAGACTGGTTCCAAATAGGAAAAGTACTACATCAAGGCTGAATATTGTCACCCTGCTTATTTAGTTTATATGCAGAGTACATCATGAGAAATGCTGGACTGGATGAACCACAAGCTGGAATCAAGATTGCTGGGAGAAATATCAATAACCTCAGATATGCAAATGACACCATCCTTATGGCAGAAAGCGAAGAACTAAAGAGCCTCTTGTTGAAAGGGAGAGTGGGCTTAAAACTCAACATTCAAAAAACTAAGATCAGGGCATCTGGTCCCATTGCTTCATGGCAAATAGATGGGGAAACAGTGAAAGACTTTATTATACTGGGCTCCAAAATCACTGCAGGTGGTGACTGCAGCCATGACATTAAAAAACACTTGCTCCTTGGAAGAAAAGTTATGACCAACCTAGAGAACATATTAAAAAGCAAAGACATTACTTTCCCAACAAAGGTCCATCTAGTCAAAGCTATGCTTTTTCCAGTAGTCATGAATGGATATGAGAGTTGGACTATAAGGAAAGCTGAGTGCTGAAGAATTGATGCTTTTGAACTGTGGTGTTGGAGGAGACTCTTGAGAGTCCCTTGGACAGCAAGGAGATCCAAGCAGTCCATCCTAAAGGAGATCAGTCTTGAATATTCTTTGGAAGGACTGATGCTGAAGCTGAAACTCGAATACTTTGGCCACCTGATGTGAAGAACTGACTCATTTGAAAAAACCCTGATGCTGGGAAAGATTGAAGGTGGGAGGAGAAGGGGATGACAGTGGATGAGATGGTTGGATGGCCTCATGGACTCAGTGGACATGAGTCTGAGTAAACTCCAGGAGTTGGTGATGGACAGGGAGGCCTGGCGTGCTGCAGTCCATGGGGTATCGCAGAGTCGGACTCGACTGAGTGACTGAACTGAACTAAAAAGGAAAAAGAAAATTGCCTGCTTTTGTTTTCCCAATTTGTTTTCCCTTATTTCTCTAATGAGAGAGACATGTATTTTACTGGTATTTTTATTAAATAACTTCATAAAGTTTTTGTCTTCTACTGTAAAACTAATCATCCAGAAATGTCGCAAAAAAAAAAACAACAATAACAACAACAACAAAAATAGAACTAGAGGAATTCTAAAACAAAATTAGCAAAGCTCTTAGAAACCCTTAACTCCCATAGCCTAAAGTATTATCATTAGCGGCAATGTCTAAGCAGGAGACATCAGGTACAAAGGTTTGATCTCTGGGTCAGGATGATCCCTTCGAGGAGAGCATAGCAACCCACTCTAGTATTCTTGCCTGGAGAATCCCATGGACAGAGGAACCTGGGGTCACTAAAGAGTTGGAGATGACTTAGCAACTAAACAACAACAAACAGTCTCTGCAAGGTCTATGACCTGGAGGTTTAGCGAAAGGACCATGTCAGTCAATAGCAGTAAAAACCCCCAAGATATTGGATCTTAGCTTTATGTTTTCCAGCTCAAAGGATACACACACACACACACACACACACACACACACACACACATAATATATATCAGAATCCCAAAAGCCAGTCTAATTTCGCATCTAGAGTTGTCATGGACAACCATGTAGCCCTTGATTTCCTCTTAACCAGCCAAGGGGAATTTTGTGCCATAGCAAATACTTTGGTTGCACCTGTATAAACACAAGTGTACATAGAACAGCTTTGAGTAAGCTAGAAGAAAAATCCATCTGGCTTTCTTGAAGAACCTCCGGTGGACTACAGGATAGACCTTCATTGCCTGGGTCTCATCCTCTAGACTTGGCCCCAACCCGATGCCAAAGGCTAATAGTATTCTACTTCTGATAATTGTCTGTCTTGCAGCTGGCTGATATAGCCTGTCCAGAGTCTTAAAAGCTTCTGCAAAGCCACAGGCACATAAGAATTTCAACAACTCCTCCTACAATAGAAGAAGGAAGGATTAACCTTCGATTAACCACAGACTACATTCAAAGGACACTTTTCTGATCATAATCAACAAAAACCTGGCAACAGTAGCAATCTGGATATCATGATTGATGTCTCATGGCCTGACTTCATCTGCCCTTGTCCAAAGTGAATGAGAAAGGAAAAAAAGGGAAAAAAAACAGAGCAGCCTGTGAAACTGGCCTGTCACAGTGAGGTGTGTAAGTGTCCTAGTAGAAAGAAACAATCTCACAGCTTCCCATTCTCAGACAAGGTCACTCTGAGACCTGGATGAAATGAGACCTAGCAAGGTCACTTCATAGTTTTGCTTAAGTATTGAAAAACCAAGGTCACTCTGCCACTCAAAACTACCAAACAGCTCCTATCTCAACTAATTACAACTTTGTCTTCCTTCTGATCTTCTCTCCCCAGGTAAGAGTTATTAAGACAAGCAATCATAGAATTACCCCTGCTTTCTGACATCCAATCTTGAGTGTACCCCCACTTCCTTAAACCTGCTTCCAAATCGCCCGCCCAAAGACAAATCTTACAGTAGATTCTTCCTCTCACTCTGCCTGAGAGAGTCCCCCCAACACACATACACACACATACTGTGTGTCCTCCATTGCTAGTGATAACTGTTGTTGTAGTTGTTTAGTTGCTAAATAGTGTCTGACTCTTTATGATCCCACATACTCTAGCCTGCCAGGCTCCTCTGTCCAAGGAATTTCCTAGGCAAGAATATTGGAGTGGGTCACCATTTCCTTTTCCAGGGGATCTTCCCAACCCAGGGATGAAACCCACATTTCCTGCATCAACAGAAAGATTCTTTACCCCTGAGCCACCAGAGAAGCCCAGTGAGTAATAAACTAGATTGCTAACTACAGGTATGTCCCCAGTGGTCTTTGGCTGGCAAGTATTGACAGATTCATCATAGGAAGAGTCATAACAAAGATGATATCTTAGGGAGATTCATCTGAAACTAACATGTGGGAGAGGCCAGAGAAAAGGGCAGGATGATTTTTTTAGGAAGCAACTGTGTGAGTCTGAAAGGAAAGGAATGAGCTAAAACCACAGTCATCGGAATAAAGACGAAGAGACAAGGGACGCTTGGAAGAAAAGTTGGTGGGAACTGAGCAATTATCACTCTTTTATCCAGGCAACCAGTGCCTGCAGAACACAGTGCTGATCAAGACAACCAAATCTCTCTTTTGAGAGAGCTCATACTCCAGTGAGGGCAGTGAGATGGAGACCATTCGGACGCAAAATAAGAAAGGAGATGGCAACAGAGCCGGGGATGTGATGGAAAGTGGACAGAAAGCGGGGTGGCAATACCTTGGGCAGGCTGGTCATTGGGAAGGTCACTCTGCCAAGATGAGTGATGAACTAGGATCTGAATGGGAGGGAAGAGCTGGTCACGCAGGGAGCTTGGAAGGAGTATTTTTGACAGAGGGGCAGATAAGGGGGAAGAGCCAGAGGCAGGGTTGAGGAAAGGCACAAAGTTTGATTGCAGGGTGGTGAGTGAAGGAGAGAGTGCCCCAAAGTGACGCTGCTGAGGAAGCAGGCCAGTGACCTGGAGGCCAAGAGAATACTTGCACTGCAGAGTGGAAAACTGCACAGACGCTGCTCGCCCCTAGAGCCCCTTTCCTTGCCCATTTCTTCTTTCCTGCTGCCCTTCCCATTTCCTTCCGGGGATCTGGGCTCTCTGAGCAGTGGTGTTCTAGCTCCAGGACACTGATGAGCCATCCTCCTACCTCTTCCTGGCTCATAACGGGGGCAACTTGCTAGCCTCTGGCTCAGCATTTGAAATGATCTCCCCTGCAGGAATTTCAAACACTCCCTACTAAAAATCATTGTGCAGAGAGCCAACTCTCAGCTTTACCTCATCATTACAGAAGTAACCTCCAGAAATGCCCAAAGTTTGGTGATGGATGGTTACGCTCATGTCTGAGAATGAGACCAAATGGTGCTTTCCAAAATTCAAGTTGCTTTTCCATAGCTTTCTTTTAATTAGTTCATGGGTTTGCCTGTGCTGGGTCTTTGCTGCAACATGTAGGATCTTCAGTTGCAGCATGAGAACTCTTAGTTGGGGCATGCCAGATCTTCAGCTACAGCATGTGGGATCTAGTTCCCTGACCAGGAATCAAACCCATGACCCCTGCATTGGGAGCTTGGAGTCTCAGCCATTGGACCACCAAGGAAGTCCCTCCATAGGTTTCTTCTTGGCCATTTTCCCCACAGTAGATTTTGCATTTGCCTAAACTATCGTCTGGGGGTTTCCCTGGTGCCTCAGAGGATAAAGTGTCTGCCTGCAATGCAGGAGACCTGGGTTCGATCCCTGGGTTGGGAAGATCCCCTGGAGAAGGAAATGGCAACCCACTCCAGTATTCTTGCCTGGAGAATCCCATGGACAGAGGAGCCTGGTGGCTACAGTCCATGGGGTCCCAAAGAGTCGGACATGACTTCACTTTCACTTAAACTATTGTCTGGGCTTCCCAGGTGGCACTAGTGGTAAAGAACCTACCTGCCAATGCAAGAGACGTAAGAGAAGTGGGTTTGATCCCTGTGTTGGGAAGATCCTCTAGAAGAGGGCATGGCAGCCCACTCCAGTATTCTTGCCTGGAGAATCCCCATGGACAGAGGAGCCTGGTGGGCTACAGTCCACAGAGTTGCACAGAGTCGGACACGACTGAAGCGACTTAGCATGCGTGCACGCAAACTGTTGTCTGTTGTGACTTTGTCTTTCAGTTTTTTTTTTTGTTTTTCCTTCAAGGTAACTGTGCTTCTTCCTACTCTAGAATCTTCACATTGGTTGGATTTTGTTTTCAACTTTTATCTATGTCTCTGTTTCTTTGCTGGACACCTTTGAGACAATACTGTCTTGAGCTTGGCGCTTTGCCTTGCTGAAGTGCACTCCGCCTGTTAATAACCACTTCTGCCAATGCCCTTTCACTCAGTCTCCTCCTGAACATCAACTGTCGTTCCCAGATTTTGGCGATTTTGGCTATTCTTCACTCTCTGTGAGTCATGAAATTGTCTTTTTAAAAATGTATTTCTTTTGTACTCTGAGCTGCTTTTCCCCCCATGCAAAAACATTTCATGTCTCGTATATGTGGCTTAAAAGCCAATGATTATGAATGCCGCTTGCAATATTGAGCCTCTTAGTTTTTTTTATATCTTTCTCTGATTAAATTCATATAATGATGAATTCTGCTTTTCTTTTATGATCCCCTTATCTCTATTCTGACTTCCTCTTGTCCTTAAAAAAAAAAAAAGGAGACAAAAGCCTCTCTGTTGTTCTTTGTATCCTTAATTGAATATATTTCTTAACCATTTTAGCTTTTAAAAATCATATTCAATGAATTGCATTCTTTTGAATATTTTGGACTGCATAATACAACCATCACTCCAATTCACTTTTTTCAGTTTTTAAAACTTTAAAATGAATGTTTTCCAAATTTATGGTTACGAAAGGAGGAAGATTGGAGGGAGAAACTGGGAGTTGGGATTGACATATATGCGCTACTATATCTAAAATAGATAACCAACAAGGACCTGCTGTACAGCATAGGGAACTATACTCAATACTCTATACTAATTATATAGGAAAAGAATCTGAAACAAGGGGATAATGTATATATATGACTGAATCACTTTGCTGTACACCTGAAACTAACACAGTCAACTATACTCCAATATAAAATAAAACTTTTTTAAAATATTAGGGTTTTCACAGGGTGTTAGAACTAGGGAAAACATCATTTATCACAGTCCACTCATTGAACAGACCAGGAATTTGAGGTTTGGAGAAGCTAAACGATTTGTCCAAAATTAAGTGACTCACTGGTGCTGGTGTCAGAACCAGACACCTGGTCCCTATCACCTGGTCTAGTGATGTTTCTATAACAGAACCAAGTCTCCATTTAAAGTGGCACCTATGTTTCAATAGCATCGGCCTAAGTCATCATTTTCACAACTTGTGGATTAATCATTTTTCCTCCAGTATTTAACACCTACAAAGGGGAAATCATCCAATAAAGTCCAGAAGCAGACTCCATCCTTCAAGGTCCCTGCGGGTCCCTGGACTCATTGTTGACAGAGTGGGCAGTGGAAGTCCCTGTGCTTTACTTTCAGCTTTCCGGCCGATATGGTACATAACTTCAGTTGTATTTTCCCTCTGGGCTTTCCTAATGTGGTAGATTCCGGTTACAGACAGACCCTAAGAAAAGCCTCATCTAGGACAGTCTAAAAGCAAGATATACGGCATCGTTCAGGACAGTCACTTTGGGCAAGTGCACTTACTTTTCCTCCCAAAATGTGATCTTCCCACCTCTCTTGCTAATTGAGTACATTTCTCATCGTCTCCCATTAAGTCCAAGACTCATGGCGGTTTGGAATGTCCCTTGGGTTTGCTTACTGTTCTAGTGAAAGGGCAGGGCTGATCAATTAGCCTGTGTGCCTATGTTGTTTTCTCCATATGGTGGTGCAGAGCGAGTCCCTGAGATCAAGCTCTGCTAAAGTCCAAAATCATGGGACTTTGCTGGTCCCCAGGAAAGTTGAGCTGACAGCTGTTGGTCTGAGCCCTGACCTTGGTTCTTTGTGATGTTAGTAGGGAGAAATGCTTTAACTCTCCAAAGACAATCTGCTCAACCTTTCAGATGAGTGAAACACAGATTTTAATCTTAGTATCCTCGAAAGTGAAAGTGTTAGTCTCTCAGCTGTATCTGACTGTTTGTGACCCACGGACTACAGTCCACCAGGCTCCTCTATCCATGGGATGGATTCTCCAGGCAAGAATACTGGAGTGGATTGCCATTCCCTCTCCAGGGATCTTCCCAACTCAGGGATCGAACCTGGGTCTCCTGCATTGCAGGCAGATTCTTTACTGTGTGAGCCACCAGAGAAGCCCTTAGTAACCTTGGCTGCTAGGTTTATTGAAACCAACTTCAGTCAACTCACATTTGACAGAGAAATCAGCTTCAAGGACACAGGCCTATCCCAGAGCCAGGGCTGACAAGGCCTGGAAAAGCCCTGAGAGGGAGCCCAGCAGGAGTTTTGTCCACTGCAGCTGCTTTGCTCTGGGAATCTCTGGGAATCCACAAGAGGCTTCCTGGCACCCAGCCCAGAAATTCTCCAGAGGCTGTGTGTCACCTGGGGATACCCTTTCTCTGTTCTGATTCCAAACTCCCTAGCCGGGGCCCAAGATAAATGGAGGTAGGGTACAATTACATTTGCATGGTTCTTTGTGACTCTAACCTGAGAATAAATGTTCATAAGAGCACACCCTCAATTTCAAACATGCACAAAGACCCACACACAGTCTAAGGAAACACTCCTTGTAGCTTTAAATGTTGTCAGTTCAGTTGCTCATTTGTGTTGGACTCTCTGTGACCCCCTGGACTGCAGCCTCCCAGGCTTCTTTGTCCATGGGATTCTCTAGTCAAGAATACTGGAGTGGGTTGCGGTTTCATCCTTCAGGGGATCTTCCCATTCCAGGGATTGAACCCAAGTCCCCTGCAGCTCCTGCATTGCAGTCAAATTCTTTACATGCTTTATTTTTTTTTTTTTTCCTGGCTGGTATCCAGTGGTAGTATTCCTAGGCAATTCATAAATAAAATACATTGCTTTGTACACAAGGAAATTTAGAGAAAGGCAAAGGAAGAAAGCAGGAAGAAAATCTATCACTCAGATTATTGATCGATCTCAGAAAACACAGGCTCTGAAACATCCGATACAAACATCAGGAAGGAACAACTGACCTAAGCAAACCAGAAAAATAATCATTCATTAATTTGAAAACTAATTCAATGGGACTTTCTGGTTTGAGCACACATTATTTCTTCCAAATTTCACAGAAAATGACCATAAAGAGATTTTTTTTTTAATTGAAGTACAGTTGATTTACAATGTTGTGTTAGTTTCACGTGTACAGCAGAGTGATTCAGTTATATCTAAATATTCTTTTTCAATTTCTTTTCTATTAAAGATTACTATAAGATATTGAATATCTTTCCTTGTGCTACACAGTAGGACTTCCTCATGTGTCTATTTTATATACAGTGGTGTGTATCTGTTAGTCCCAAGTTCCTAATTCATCTTTCCCCTCCTTTTACCCTTTGGTAACCAGAGGATTGCTTTCTATGTCTGTGAGTCTGTTTCTGTTTTGTAAATAAGTTAATTGTGTCTTTTTTTGTAGATTCCACATATAAGCTATATCGTATGTTAACCATTATAGGTTGTTACAAGATATTGAGTAAAGCTTCCTGTGTTATACTGTAGGTCCTTGTTGGTTATCTAGTTTATATATAGTAATGTGTATCTTAATTCCAGCCTCCTAATTTATCCCTCCCTTGCCTTTCTTCTTTGGTAACCATGTTTGTTTTCTGTCTGTGAATCTTTGTTTTGGAAATAGGTTCATTTGTATCATTGTTTTAAACTCCACATACCAGCGATAACATGTGATTTTAATCTTTCTCTGACTTAAGAGTGATAATGAACACCCAGGACTTGTCTCCTTTAGGGTGGACTGGATGGTCCTGGGTGTTCATCGGAAGGACTGATGCTGAGGCTGATGCGAAGAGTTGACTCATTGGAAAAGACCCTGATGCTGGGAGGGATTGGGGGCAGGAGGAGAAGGGGACAACAGAGGATGAGATGGCTGGATGGCATCACCGACTCAATGCACATGAGTTTGGGTGAACTCTGGGAGTCGGTGATGGACAGGGAGGGCTGGCGTGCTGCGATTCATGGGGTCGCAAAGCGTTGGACACGACTGAGCAACTGAACTGAACTGAAAGAAGATTAAGAGTGAAAGAAAGTTTCCTAGAGGAAGTAACCTAAAGGCCTTTAGGATAGAGTCAAAACCCAATCGTATGGGGCCCTACCCTGCCCTGACTCCTGCTTGCCTCTCCAGCCTCCTTTTTCAGCACCCCTCCCCCCATGCCCCTCTGTACTTCACACTTGGCAGTTTCTGGAATGTTCTTTGTTCTCCCTCCCTTCTCTGCCTCTACACGTGTTGCTCCCTCCATGGGCAGTGGTATCCCACTTGTTTCTCAGTCCTTCCTGGGATGTCATTCTCTCTAGGAAACCTCCCAGACATCCTTCCTATCTGCTTCCTGGACATATCACTCTGGCAGCAGCTCTGAGCCTGTATGGCAAGTGTGCGGTGTTTTATTTGCTTCCCTTGCCACAGTGGGAACTTTTCAAGGGCAGGACATGCGTTATGTTCACTATTCACACGACGGTGACTGGCATTCAGAATGCTCATCATAGGTAACTACTGAATCATCTAGAATTCTGTGAACTATGTTATTTACGTATGTTGGATTTATTCCAGAACCCCTCAGATACCAACATCCCCAGAGGCTCAAGCCCCTTGTATATAACACAATGTGGTGCAGTCAGGCCGCTGTTTCCACAGTTCCAAATCTGATGGACTCAGTCAGTTACAGATGGCATTGTGTGTGCTGAGTCGTGTCCGACTCTGCAACCCCACGGACTCTAGCCCACCAGGCTCCTCTGTCCATGGACTTTTCCAGGCAAGAATACTGGAGTGGATTGCTATTTCCTACTCCAGGGGGTCTTCCTGACCCAGGGATCGAATTTGCACCTCTTGAGTCTCCTACATTGGCAGATGGGTTCTTTACTACCAGCGCCACCTGGGAAGCCCAGTTACAGACGGAATTCTGCCCTTAAGGAGGGCTGATATTATACGTATCTGCCCATGGTGTGTCTTTACTCTGTAAAAACAGGTACTGTGTTTAGAAGAATTAAGTCTTGGTAAGCCAATTCTGGTTCCATTTTCCTCTCAAAATTTCTGTGGGCTTGTGCTCCTTCTTATTATTTTGTCTTTTGGCATAAATTGCCTTATAACATAAAAGCATATACTGCCTTATAACAATTAGCAAGATCGCTCCTTCCTAAGAGCAAACACATGAGTTACAGTGTGTATTTCACATAAGGGACTTGAGTACAGATCTTTGTTTTTTATTTTATTTTTTTTGTTTGTTTTTAAGAATGCATTTATTTCACAAATTGAGCCTATTTTGACACCTACAAGCCTAATCTTTTATTTATTTATTTATTTTTAATTTAATTTTAATTTTTTTTCATCTCAGGTGTACATGAGTTCCCAATCTTGAACCGCCCCCCCCCCCCACCTCCCACTCCACATCAACTCTCTGGATCATCCCCGTGCACCAGTCCCAAGCATCCTGTATCCTGAACCAAATATAGACCGACGATTCGTTTCCCACACAACAGCACACATGTTTCAGTGCCATTCTCCCAGACCTTCCCCCCCTCTCCCNTTTCACACCCCCCCCCACCTCCCACTCCACATCAACTCTCTGGATCATCCCCGTGCACCAGTCCCAAGCATCCTGTATCCTGAACCAAATATAGACCGACGATTCGTTTCCCACACAACAGCACACATGTTTCAGTGCCATTCTCCCAGACCTTCCCCCCCTCTCCCTCTCCCTCAAAGTCCAAAAGTCCATTCCAGATCTTTGTTTTTTAATGGTTCCATGTTCTTATTTTCTGTTTTTGGCATGTGAGAAATCTAGAGGAATGTGAGAAGACTCGATGTTTCCAAGAAGAGTTTACTGCTGGATGTGGAGGTTAAAAGATAGCAGGGTTATGTCCTTATCCAGGGCAGGGGTCAGGGGTCTGCACTTTGATAGGATCTTGAGATAGCATTAATATTAGACTTTTAAAAAATGATTTTTGATAAAGTTCAGAAAAGAGGAGTAAGGGGCAGTGCCCCCAAAGAGCTCCCCTATGTAAGAGAGTCCTGAGTGGCCTTTTCAGCTGCTTTTACCCAAAGGTGAGGCCAGCTCTCCTTAGAGTGGGAAAGATAGTCCTCATGAGAATAAATGGAAGTAAATAAATGAATGAATGAGTGTAGGTGACTGAATAAAATTGAAATAGAAGAGTCTTTAGGCACTGTGTAATATATTATTGGAATATTGTAACATAACAGAATATTCTAGAATGGACAAAAGAAAACTTTGGCAAAATTGTACCAAAGGATTCTGTGGTTTGTGTATATCTGCATACAAAATGTGTAGGTATAAAACATACATTTATCTATTCTTTATCTCTCTTTTTAGCCTGTTTTATCTAGAGAGCACACTGATTTTTCTACCTTGTTATTAGAGACTGCCTACCAGTTTGCACTAAAATGCAGCTAATACCATTTTACTATATTTACTATATTTACTCTATTCTATAAAGGTGTTGCTGAGGTCAGTTATCTCAATGTTTGTGTTTTTTTCTTGAGAAAATAGAGGGGGAAAAAAATCTTTGGCTTGGAGAGGAGAGAGTGGGAAAGAAAATTGAAATGTAAGAGTATTTTTCCTGTAGAGTTCACAGGTCACTTTTCAATTTAAAAACCGAGTTTTCATGTTAATACTGACATTTATAGATTTACATTAAAAAAAATAAGGGGCTGCCACTGCTTTTCTGTGGCATCTCATGAGGTGATACCCTGATGTTGCCGCCAGTACCTGTTTGTGGTCCTATTGAAACAATGCCGTTTGTATTAAATTATGACATCTCAGAAGAACATTTTCAGCACGGTTAGACAACAATACTCAAGTTGAAATGCATTTATAGAAATCTGCTGCTGCTGCTGCTGCTGCTAAGTCGCTTCAGTCGTGTCCGACTCTGTGCAACCCCATAGATGGCAGCCCGTCAGGCTCCCCCGTCCGTGGGATTCTCCAGGCAAGAACACTGGAGTGGGTTGCCAGTTCCTTCTCCAATGCATGAAAGGGAAAAGTGAAAGTGAAGTGTCCGACTCTTAGCTACCCCATGGACTGCAGCCTACCAGGCTCCTCCGCTATAAAGCAGCAAAAAAGAAGGGACTGGAAAAAAGAAACAAGTTGTTTGAATACTGGAGAAGGCAATGGCAACCCACTCCAGTGGGCTGAATCACCAGTAAACAAGTCTCTGCTCTGCAATGATTGTTTTGAATCATTCAAAACTGATTGTTTTGAAAAGAGTACTAATTGTTTGCTAAGCACTTGCAAACTCTTCGATTTTTTCAGGTAAGGGAATAAATGGACAGTGTTGAGCCTTTGCTGGGAGGTTCCTTCATGCTCAATAAAGACTATTGTAATGGAGATATGGGATGATGTAGCAAACCAAAATTGCCAAGAGAGGGAAAATGGTCCTTATGCAACAACTTGTCTTTTGCCAGAAGGTCCTCAATTATAATTGTATTTAGACATACATAATATGATTATTTTTTGGACAGTAGTATCAGATTGCTTTCACGTGTAACTCCAGTGCTGCATGTGGGATGGGCCACCTGCCGCAGGTTTACAAAGACCCAGGTGCAATGCAGGGCGAGCCTGGTCGCGCAGGGACCAGTGTTCGACCTCCCAAGGGAGCTGGCAACGCTCACCCCCGGCTGCGCAGCGTTCGTTCNCCGGCCCGCCGCCGCCGCCCGCGCTCGGCCGCCCGCGGAGGCGCCGCGCCGACGACCCGCGCCCGCGGCCCTCTCCGCCGCGCCCCGCGCCGGCCCCGCTCGGACCGCGCCGCAAACTCCCGGCTGCTGCGCCGGCGCCGCGCCGGCTCTTCAGCCCCGCGCCATTCATTCGTGCGCGCGGGCTGCCAGGCTCCTAGCGTAGCGGGCTGGCGGCCGGGGCCCCGCGCCGGACCCTCCGCCCGGCCTCCCGCCGTGGCGTCTCCCTTCCGCCCCGCGGGACCCGGGAATCGGCGTCGGACTCTCCGAAGGCAGTTTTTACTCACTTGTTTTTCCTGGTTGCTTATCTGTTGCCTTAATACGCGGGCATCTGTCCCCAACTGTCCTGACAAGCGCCCCTCGCCCACTGCACTCCTTGTGAAATGATTCAGCACTTGAGTGGACGGAGAGGGGCATTTCCCTACATGTTTCCCTGCTCTTACTTCCGAAACTCAGTTGGGAAATAATTGCGTTAGTGTATCACTCCTTAGTTGACCCCCCGCCCCCAACCCTCCTCTGATTAAAAAAAAAAAGATTGCAGGTGTTGAGTCTACTGTTTCTGCCTTCCGCATCTTTTCAGGTCACGTCCAGCGTAGAGATGGTATCATTTAAATGAGAATAACTAGACTAGCGCGTACCATAAAAGAGCTTGTAACTAGCTGGTAAGGACTTTATGTAATTCTGATTCTTAATCATGTCTGTCTGCCTAGCCTGTCCACTATAGTCTGCGAGAATTAGCCTTTTCCTCTTTAGTGTGGAACGTAGGTAACCTTGGGTACCGTCTACCTGTTTTCCAAACTTCCATCTCTGCTTTTGCACGTAGGCTCATCTTAGCCGGAGCAGATGCTGCCAGAATCTTGCCCCCTCGTTGTACTTCCTATCTGGGAAGCTCACCTGTGGGTGTTACTGACTCAGTCGTGTCCGACTCTTTGCGACCCCATGGACTGTAGCCCTCCAGGCTCCTCTGTCCATGGAATTCTCCAGGCAAGAACACTGGAATGGGTTGCCATTCTCTTCTCCAGGGAAGCTCACCTAGAGTCCCTCTCTTTCCAGCAATCCTTCCCTGATCTAGAAGGCTCTTCATTCACTCCTTAGGCTGTTTGCCACTTCTCAGATATTATTGATGATTTTCTTTTTATTTGCATCCTGTCTTTATCTTTTGATAAAGGTCTTTTGAGGACAGAATCTGTATCAGACTTTCAGAGAACATTACCCCTACTTCATGGTAAACGATTGATAGTTAAGATTTTTTTTTTTTAAAGGTGGGAATCTTTATGATTAATTTCTTTGGAATCTCAAGCAGAAAATACTTTTTCAAAGTAATGTATTTGAAAATGTAAGATCACTTCATCTTCTGCACTCCCAACTTTAAAACTCAGATTCTTCATAAAAGAAACCCAGCCCCACCACCAACAAGGTAGTCAGTAATAAGAAGCTAGAAAGAGTACGTGTAATATATATTTTATAGTCCTGTCTTTGATGGCTGCTGTAGTAGAAAGACAAGAACTTCAGAGTTAGATGTAGGCTTAAATCCTGGCTCTGCCTGTTATTATTGTGGACAATTTAAATTACTGATTTCTCTGATTTTTTTTTTTTTTTCTCTCATTTGTGTAATGAAGACTTCCCTTCGTACCTTGGGTATCTGAGGATTAAATGAGTTCTTAAATGTAGGGCATCTAGTGAGTCCCTGGTACATAGTGGTGCTCCCTAAATACATGTTATTCCCTTTGGTGTACTTTATTGCAGTCCACAACCTGTTAATAGTATGAGCTGGGATGTGCTGAGACAGAGTGTGAGAAGAAAGCTCATCAGAAGAGCTACCACTTCTTGTCTCCAAGTAAATGAACAAGCCCTGAACTAAAGAGCAGTAAAGATTTCTGCTTCTCAAGAATGTATGGGTGTGTGTGGCATATGATAAATCATAAGAGTATGTTTGTAAGTGAAGGAAATACTTTTAACTTTTTTTTCCTCCTATAACAGTATCTACTAAAGCATTAACATGGATATTTTAAAAAACTGATTTTTTTCAAAATCAAGCCAGGAATGGGGGATGAGGAAGGAGGAATATTTCAGAGTCTTTTTCGGGGACAGGTAGCTTGCATGCTGTTCTTTTAGTGTCTACTGATAGTTAACACATGGATGCTTGTCCTAGTTGAGGCATCTCAGACAGTAGTGACAGTGCCTTCCCCCGTGACCCTGTTTCTCTTGGTCTTACTGACTGATCCCAAAGCAACAGAGTGGTGGTCTTTTTAAAAACATAAATTACACCATTACTCTTCTTGATCAAAATCCTCCAAAAAGCTTCCTGTCACCCTTAGAATTGAATCAGAACTTTTTGTCGTTTCTTGAACAAATCACGCTGTCCCTGTCTTAGGGATGTTATCCCTGTGTTCTTTAAGTTGGCCTGCCCCTTCGTCCTGGTGGTGATCTTGCCTTGACAGATGTCTTCCGTTTGCTGCTTAGATGTCGTTACATCAGAATGATCCCTTTTCTTACCCTAAGATGAACCCAGCCCCTCTCTCTGTCACTTTGCATTCATTGTGTTTGTTTTCTCTTCCTGGCATGTATTAGGAGGTAAGATAACGCTCTTCATGTATCCATTTCCCCCATAAGCCGTGTTTGTTCCAAGACCTTTTCTCCCCTGGAGGGCAGAGGCCTTGTCTGACTTATTCGTGGCTCTGTCCCCCGTGCTTAGAATGATGCTGGGCACACAGTAGGCTCTCAGTTAAACCTGTTAAGTGAATGAGTGGTATATAGTTGATGTAAACATTAGTTCTGGAGTCAGACAGCCTGGGTCCTCCATTTACTGATTGTGTGGCTTTGGGCAAGTGAATATCTTTTGGTGCCTTAGTTTGCCTTCCCTGTAAGATGGGACAGTAATACCTACTTTATAGGATTATAGTAAGAAATAATCAAGTTTATATATAAAGTGCTTAGAATGGGCTGTTTCACAGTTTTGAAAGCCAATACTTGAAATTAGCTTTGAGTATTCACTTAGGACTTCTGTGTTTTTGCATGAGATAAAAATGCAGTTCATCCAGTTTTATCTTTATTTTGCTGAATTTTTCTGGCTACCAAAGTTATATTTATGGAACTCCCCTTTAAAATAAATACATTTTGTGGATCTCTAGAATGGATTTAAAAAATAAACTCCTGAGAATAGTGACGAGTATTTGGTCTTTAGGTGTAAGTCAGCTTTATTCTTAGATCTGTGGAAGATGCTAAGAGTGATTATCTCAACAGTCGTCCACTGGAGTGGCTTTTATATTTTTTCCTTTGAAGTTCAGCTGGAGATGTGAATGTGGTGATGAAAGGACTTACTGGAGGCTGAAGACAGGAAAATCCTTGAGATCCAGTTGAAGTACAAGTCTTGTAGTTGGGAAAGAGGAGATGTTTCACCATCTTTAGTGTGTTCAATTTCTGCCTTCTTTCATGATGGGTTCCACACCTGAAAAATGTGTTTGGTTCTTAGCTAGAGCTTATAGCGTGCTCAGTTGTGTCTGTCTCTTTGCAGCCCCATGTACTGTATGGACTTTATAATCTCCAGGCTCCTCTGTCCCTGGAATTCTCCAGACAGGAATACTAGAGCGGGTAGTCATTCCCCCCAGAGGATCTTCCTGACCCAGGGATTAAACCTGTGTTTCTTGCATCTCTTGCATTGGCAGGTGGCTTCTTTACCACTGAGCCACTTTGGAAGCCTCAGTAGTATACTGAAAGTGAAAAACAGAATGGCTGTGAGTGTATCGGTGGTCCATCCTCAGGACTGGGTGGCTAGTTGGGAAATGTGGAGCCCCAACCCAGCATCTCCAGAGAGTATCCCACTGGTGTCTGTGGCTCCAGGAGAGGTCAGAAGGGCAAGTGTGGCTTCTGTGGAATGTGTGTCACTTTGGCATCACCATAAAGTTGAAAAATTGTAAACGAAAGCATTCTTAAGTTAGGGACCATCTGCGTTATACTTAAATTGCTGTGTTTTATAAGTGTGAAACGTTTTGGTGACAATATGCAGAATTATTAATTCATTAAAAGTAAGTCAGAGCATCATGTGTGTCCCGGTAGGTCAGCTCTGTAGTTAGTTTGAAAAGGCTTTGCATGTTGTAGATGTGAAGCATCAGATTTAGGAAAACGTGACTAGCTTTAAGATTGGTTAAGGCTAAAATAGATTTTCAGGTGGCAGGTAAATACATGTGTTTCTGTTGATTGGGTTGCAGACCTTTGTTATTTTTGTTTTTAGTAAGGCAGGATACATTGGTGTAGAACGTTTTTACACCATGGTAAGCTTTAATGATTTTTGACATCACCTTGTGGCATTTTTAAAATTTGAGGAGTTTCTGAATTCTAAGTTGCTGACCAGTCAACAGTTAAGCAGATTGAGAACGCCAGTGCTAGAATGAACCCTGAAGGTTCTGTAGGCCATGGCCTTGTATTTTCGTGGAGAAAAAACGAGACTCAGAGAGTTATTTGATGATTGAGAGGAGAAATAGAACTAAAATCTAGGGTTTTGTTGGGATTTTTGTGTGTGTGTATTTAAACTCTAAAAGCCATTTTTTCTCTGGTACTCGAAATTTCCCCCTTCATCACCGAGAGAAAGACCACTGTATGCGTAGTATCTTAGGTTCAAGAGGGTAGAGTTGAATGGTATATTTTGCTGTATGCATCTGGGATGGTTTGAGAAACTTTTTAAAGACCAATGTGGTCTTATCCTTAAAAGATTAGTTGGGGACGGGCATAAACTTGGTTATGATGTAAATAGTTTTTGCTTGAGCCTAGTATATGAGTAGGCAAAATGTTGCTTATTGTTCTCAATTATTTAGCCTCAGTCAAGGCTAAAATGAGCTCTTGGGAGGTTTAATCAGAATATAATAGCTGAATTTCACATTTTCTAAACTCCATCATGGAACAACAGACTGGTTCCAAATAGGAAAAGGAGTACATCAAGGCTGTATATTGTCACCCTGCTTATTTAATTTATATGCAGAGTACATCGTGAGAAACACTGGGCTGGAAGAAGCACAAGCTGGAATCAAGATTGCCGAGAGAAATATCAATAACCTCAGATATGCAGATGATACCACCATTATGGCAGAAAGTGAAGAGGAACTAAAAAGCCTCTTGATGAAAGTAAAAGANAGTACATCGTGAGAAACACTGGGCTGGAAGAAGCACAAGCTGGAATCAAGATTGCCGAGAGAAATATCAATAACCTCAGATATGCAGATGATACCACCATTATGGCAGAAAGTGAAGAGGAACTAAAAAGCCTCTTGATGAAAGTAAAAGAAGAGAGTGAAAAAGTTGGTTTAAAGCTCAACATTCAGAAAACTGAGATCATGGCATCCGGTCCCATCACTTCATGGGAAATAGATGGGGAAACAGTGGAAACAGTGTCAGACTTTATTTTTGGGGGCTCCAGAATCACTGCAGATAATGATTGCAGCTGTGAAATTAAAAGACACTTACTCCTTGGAAGGAAAGTTATGACCAACCTAGATAGCATATTCAAAAGCAGAGACGTTTCTTTGCTGACTAAGGTCCGTCTAGTCAAGGCTATGGTTTTCCCTGTGGTCACGTATGGATGTGAGAGTTGGACTGTGAAGGAAGCTGAGCGCTGAAGAATTGCTGCTTTTGAACTGTGGTGTTGGAGAAGACTCTTGAGGGTCCCTTGGACTGCAAGGAGATCCATCCAGTCCATCCTAAAGGAGATCAGTCCTGGGTGTTCATTGGAAGGACTGATGCTAAAGCTGAGACTCCAATACTTTGGCCACCTTATGCGAAGAGTTGACTCATTGGAAAAGACTGTGATGCTGGGAGGGATTAGGGGCAGGAGGAGAAGGGGATGACAGAGGATGAGATGGCTGGATGGCATCACCGACTCGATGGGCGTGAGTTTGGGTGAACTGCAGGAGTTGCTAATGGACAGGGAGGCCTGGCATGCTGTAATTTATGGAGTTGCAAAGAGTCGGACACGACTGAGCGACTGAACTGAACTGAAACTCCATCATTTCTACACTTGAGATTTAAAATACTTCTCATTGAATTTCTCAGTTTTATCTTATAGTAAACTTTATTTCTATATGACTTACTGGCTATTTATTGATATTTTAAGCCTTTCATAAATTTAAGCTGAACAATCATGAATTTTAAAAATATTTTAATAACTTCTTCTTTAATATTTTTGAACACATAACCAGAAAAGTCCCTTTTTGTAATGCTTTAAGCCTTAAAAGGGCTCCCTGGTGGCTCAAGACGGAAGACCTGGGTTCGATCCCTGGGTTGGGAAGATCCCCTGGAGGAGCCCAGCAACCCACTCCAGTATTCTATCCTGGAGAATCCCTATGAACAGAGGAGCCTGGTGGGTTACAGTCCAAGGGGTCACAAAGAGCCGGACACGACTAAGCGACTAAGCACAGGCCTTAAAAAGTGCTTTCACTCTGCTTTTTCTCATTTAGCCTCTGTTAAGTCCTGAGATGAGGGGCAGGGCTATATGTCCTGTTTTATATGCACCGTGTGGTCTTGGCTCTTAACAGCCCAGCACTGGGGCAGCCAACCTGGCGCCACAGGTTAAGGGCATCAGTCTCCCTTTTTTTCAGATACCAGCTGCAGGCTTTGGGGCTTGCAGGTCCCCTGCACTTGTGACCACCTGGCCCCATATTTGGGAGCTCCCATTGCCCCCTCAGATTTAATCATTTGTTAGAATGACTCACAGCACTCTGGAAGGTGCTGTACTTAGAATTAACATTTTTTTTTTATAAAGGATACAAACCAGGATCTGCCAAATGAAGAGAGACGTGGAGAGAGGTCTGAGAGGGTCCCAGACCCAGTGCTTCCATGTCCTCAGGACTCATCCTCCTACCCCGTCCATTTGTGATTGCCAGGGAAGCTTACCTGCATCTCAGAGTCCAGAGGTTTTATTGGGTTTTTATTACATTGGCACAATGGATTGAATCACGGACCACAAGGTCGAATTTCATCTACAAGCCCCTCTTTCAGGAGGTCAGGCTGAAAGGCTGATGGCATGTGACTCAGAGCCAATCCTCTAATCACTTGGTTGGCCTTTCCAGCGTGGCCTCCCCATCTTGGAATAAGGGGCCACCTGGGAGTCACCTGTTTATATAAAAGACGTGGTCCTGGAGGTCCACTGTGGATAACAAAGAGACTGCTGTCAGTTGTGAGATTCCAGGGTTTAGAGTCTCCCAGGAACCTGGGACAAAGGCCAGCCAGATTCTTTCTTAAAAAACAGTAGCTAGAGAAGTGCAGACAGATGCGCTGTCGTTACAGTTGTCTGTATACAGCTCTGCAGGAGTAACTTGGAGATCTTCAGTTACTAAAAATTAGAGTAGGCTGCATTTGAATATATTTATGTATGTAGAAAGATCACCTGTTGAAAAATAGCATTTTCTCTTATGGAAATAATGACGTTTGAAACCTGGGTGCATTTGAGTTAAATATTTATATAAATTGTGTTGTAGGTAGGGTTATAAACTACATGCCTTTTGGTATTTTAAAAGCACGATAATTTTGACTAAAAAATTTACCCTTGGTTCTTTTTGAATTTGTAATTTTAAACTTAGGTTATTACTGTTGTTAGCTGAAAGTGAAAATGAAGTCACTCAGTTGTGTCCCACTCTTTGTGACCCTATGAACTGTAGCCTACCAGGCTCCTCCATCCATGGGATTTTCCAGGCAAGAGTACTGGAGTGGGTTACCATTTCCTTCTCCAGGAGATCTTCCCGACCCAAGGATTGAACCCAGGTCTCCCACATTGTAGGCAGACGCTTTACCGTCTGAGCCACCAGGGAAGTCCATTGGTAGCTGAAAAAAGACCTAAATCTATGACATGGGATTCTTGTTACTGAGGGGAGGTAGTATTGTTAGAGTTGTAAAATCTTGTAGCCAATTAGTTGGAACTTTGAATTTTAGATCTTGAGTTGAAGTTGCTAGGTTTACAGTGTTGAAGAATTTTTTGGCATATTATTTATGCCCAATAGAACATCTTTCTGATTGTCCCTTAAAGGTTATTATATCCTCTTGGAGCTCATTGGAGGGTTTCTCAGAAATAGAATCTGTTAATGCAGACACGGAACCTAAATAAAGTGTCTTGAGGAAGACTTCTAGTGTCTTACGATGAACATAGTAGCTTGATAAAATGTCCTGTCATCCTAGAAAGTAGTGGAGTTGTTTGTGGTTGTTTTTAACCTAGGGAATTCTTGTCACAAAGCAAGAGAAAAGAGGCAAGAAAGTAATGCAGTGGCTGTTTCCAAAACACTCTGTTTTCACTTGCAGCTGCGTTAACAAGGATTTGTGAGAGAAGAGGTTTGTGCAGATGGAGCTGATGGCAGATCTAGGCTAGAGTGGGTTTGCCTTACTTTTGAATTGCGATCACTCAGAAGGGCTTGTTTCTAGTGTGTGTCGCCGTGTCCGCCTTGTGAGTTCGGAGCTGTAACACTTTGTGTGGATGGCAAACGTGAGCTCTTGGTCTAGAGGAGGCTCAGGAGCCGGCACCTCGCCCCTGTGTGCAGCCATTACCTCCCCCATCATTGATACAGGCCCAGTGGTTCAGATAGTAAAGAACCTGCCTACCAGTGCGAGACACTAGGGTTCCATCCCTGGGTCAGGAGGATCCCCTGGAGAAGGGAATGGCAACCCACTCCAACATTCTCGCCTGGAGAATCCCATGGACAGAGGAGCCTGGCGGGCTACAGTTCATGCGGTCACAAAGAGTGGGACACAACTGAGCGACTTTTTTCTTTCCCTCACGTTCACAAAGGAAGGTTCAGACTTCTAGTGATTGCGAGGGCCTGCTGTTTTATTCCCTTACCTGCCTTGTTAGTTCATCTATCGCTGGCTCTGTCCCTGTGTCAGCCCCAGAATGTTGCCTTGAACAGCTTTTTTTTTCTTCTTGAAATCACTCTTTCATTCCCCTCTGCCTGTTAAAATCTTATTCGTTGCCCTCATCTCAGATCCGCCTTTTCGGTGAACTCTTGGATCTAGTCCCCAACAAGAGAGCTCCCTACTGCTGTCTTCCTGGGGGTCTGTTGCTTTTTGTTGGTGCCGCTAATGTTGGCTCCAGTATTGCAGGTCTGTGCAAATCTTTCTTCTCTAAAAGATAATTTTGAATTGTGGTTTATACTTTATTAATCTTGAAGACTGCAAATTACAGTAAATATGCAGTGAACATGGAGTAAACTGTTGGCTTAGGCCTGGAATCTGGGGGGAGAGGGAGGGGAAGGCGACGGACAGGAAAGATCTTGTTACCCGTAATCTAGTCCAGACCGCCTCTTGCTGAGCTGCGTTTACTCTGCTGTGAAGTTCTTTGTACTGCTGTGCGTCGTCACGGCATTCTTCCTCCTTGGTGTGCTCTGTCTCAGTACCTCTGAGCTTTGCTGCACTCGTCTCTGTCCCATGACCACTCTAGGTGTACAGTAGGCAAAGCTGGTGCTTTTCAAAGCCTGTGCCTCACACCAGCAGCGTCACTGTTCCCCGGGAGCTTTTTAGAAATTCAGGTACCCAGCCCCACTCCTGACCTACCTGCAAAGTGAGGAGCTTGCAGTTGGGGCCCAGCGTGTGTTTTCACACGCCCTCCAGGAGCTGCTGGCGAAGCTCCAGTGGGAGTACAGGCCGCCCTCTTCTCTGATGGGCACAGCCCCGCCCTCTGCTCTGGCGGGACTCCCTTTGTTCTCCGGCTGAGTTCTGTCCCTGCCTTCTGCAGTGGCCTTGGGAGTCCTTGATTTCCTGCAACCTTGAACTTCCTCCAGGTGTCCGTTTGGCTTTCCTGTGAGACTGGAGCTTCTCCTTAGTGAAATCACTCCTTGCTGACTCTCTTTTGATGATATGAATTTAATCATATCATCTCCAGAACATTCTTTTCCTTTGTAGCTTGATCCCTACTTTTGGACATGCTGACTCTGAGAAGCAGGTGGGACCTCCTAGTGGAGATATTTGAATGAGCAGTTGGAGTTCACCAAGTAGAGGGTTGCTACACCCTTGAAAACCAGAGGCCCGGGTTCTTTGTACTTTATTACAACTGTTTCCTTTTCCTTCTATAGAAATCTGTAATTACAGGGAAGAAAATTATTAGTGATTCTTTTAGAACACTTTTTATTCAAATGACTGATTTTGTTAGATCAGTCATTTGCTGGGGTGGGGAGGGTATATTTTCATTGTTGCGACTAACCAAGAGGATAAGAGAGAAATTTGTTACATTGAATGGTTTGAGATAGAAAATTTGCTTTTAGTAAGATCAGCCTCAAACAGGACATTACAAGTATCTGTTACCCATTTTCAGTTTGAATACAGATTTCCCCTGCTGGCTGAGTAGAATGTTCCTGTGAAACCTTTCTTAAGCTGAAATGGCCAAAAGGAAAGAAACAGTTACTGTAGGACTGTCTTGCCAATGGGTACAAAATATAAACTGAGATGAAGTACAGATGCTCACAGAGCCAGTGGTTGGTCCACCACAGTGGGGGCTTGATGCTGTGATTACTGAGCGTGGTTCCTGGATAAGGAGCCGGGCAGCACTTGGGTGCACGCTCCCTTGATAACAAACTGCTGCAAAACAAGCCAAATGCTGATTTTGCTTTCCCATTTTTTTGTAAAAGTGAAAATACTCTTGGGGTTTCTTTTGGTTAGCAAAAACACGTACTGATGTAGGTTTTTCATAAGAGTAAAGTGGTGCAAAGTAAACTTTTGAAAAAAGGGGGTGAAACCTGTATATCCGTAAATTTTAATTCTCTGTCTTACTGCTTGTCTCTCTTTATTTCTGTGTAGTTTATTGAAATAATTAGTTCTGCGTCATACCCAAACAATGAAATGTAGGTCCATTCCTTAGGGTGCAGGGCAGCAAGGGACCAGAGTGCGAGGCTGTGGCCAAGAATTAGAGTGCAGCGATGTGGGCGATGACAGAGGATTAACAGCTCTCTGCCCTGTGATGGCGGCAGGGCACAGCTGATGGCTGACTGCTTGTTTTAGGTCACTGAGGGCCCAGGTTCCTTCTTGTTTCTTAGCCATCCCCTGTCTTTGTTCTGTTTGTTGAAGCTCAATCACCTCAAAGCTGCAGTCCAAAAAAGAGTAAGCAACTTCTTTTCAGAAAAAATGGCACAGAGTTTTGTATTCATTGCTCTGCTCTCATCTCACTGGCCAGAGCTTAGTCACATGGCCACTCCTGATTCAGAGGAGCTGAGGAAATGGAGCCTCCCTTTGCAGCCCTGCTCACTGCTAAGATGGGTTAGGAGAGGTATTCTTTCACTAAAAGAAAGAATGAATACTGGGAGACTGTTGTCATTCTGGCAACAGAGTTTGGGGGTCCCCAGAACCGCCCTCAGAGGCAGTAGCTCACTGGAAGGACTCAGAGCTCTTGGGAACTGTTGTGGTTGTGGTGGTGACTTATTGCAGTGAACAGATGCAGGTTAAAGCCAGCCAAGGGCATGGCCACACAGGGGAGTTCCACGTGGAACTTTGGCTGCACCGCTGGAGTCTGAGGTGGGGGTGACTTCTGTTAATGACAGTTGACAGTACCCAAGAAGTATTGCCAACCAGGGCAGCTCACCTAGTGGCCAGGGTTTTTATTGGAGTTTGGTCAGATAGATGAGGTTGACCTTCTGTCTCCAGCCCCTCAGAAGGTTAGTGGCGCATGGCCTGAAGCCGCCACCGTAAATCTTATTGCTAGACTACCTGAAGTGGTTGTTAACCCTCAGGTAAAAGGAGACATTTATCAGCAGGGCAAGCCAGGGGCAAAGGCCAGACCTCTCTCTGAGCAGGGTTCATTCATTACTTACTGTTAGAGCCACATCTGTGCACAGCCTTTGTTTCCTGGACATATACACAGAGTAGTGTAATACATGTGCTTTCATCGTAAAAGCCTTTTTCATAAATGGATAGATGTATAGAATCATAATTTTTAAAAACTGTAAGAGACTATAGAGTTTGTCAGGCTCTCTCCACAGATGCAGGAGCTGCTGACGGCTTGAGGCCAGAGAACCAGCCGCAGCGGCACTGCTCCTGGGCCTCTGCCTCTCGTGGCTGCGGACACACAGTGGGGTCTGGATGCAGGCTGTTCGTGGGGCCCATTTCCCGCTGCAGTCCTCTGTCACATGTCTGGCAGCTACCGTTTCTGACCTGGACGGTGCCAGAGTCGAAGCATCTTGTGTTGCGGAACTGTGTTAGGCTGGTTCAGTTCAGGGGGAGTGTTGTTTTCAGAAGTTTGTTACACTAATAGTATTGTTCATTTCTCCACTGGAGATTGGGAGACATACCTTTGTACAAGATGAGTGTGGTTTTGCACCACAAACCGGCCATGCAGCCTTATCAAACATTTTAGCCCTTTTACCTGGAGGGCACCTGTGTGTGAGATAATCAGTATTTGGCCTCCCTATTCCATAGATGTATTGTTGAGATAAATAGGAGGTGTACAGGCCTCCTTGGGAAAAGTAAGACACTGTGGAAATGCAGTGGTAAGGTAAAGTGATGTGTTTACATTTAACTTTAAATAACAGTTTAGCATAACATTGAACATTGTTTAACATAACATTTAGATTTCAGTGTTAAAAATTTAAGGAATACTGAAGGCAATGGCAACCCACTCCAGTACTCTTGCCTGGAAAATCCCATGGAGGGAGGAGTCTGGTGGGCTGCAGTCCATGAGATCGCGAAGAGTCGGATATGACTGAGTGACTTCACTTTGACTTTTCACTTTCATGCGTTGGAGAAGGAAATGGCAACCCACTCCAGTGTTCTTGCCTGGAGAGTCCCAGGGATGGGGGTGTCTGGTGGGCTGCTGTCTGTGGGGTCGCACAGAGTCGGACATGACTGAAGTGACTTAGCAGCAGCATCTGTATATCTGAGGTTATTGATATTTCTCCTGGCAATCTTGATTCCAGTTTGTGCTTCGTTCAGCCTGGCATTTCTCATGATGTACTCTCCACATAAATTAAATAAGCAGGATGACAATATACAGCCTTGACGTATTCCTTTCCCAATTTTGAACCTGTCTGTTGCTCTGTGTCCAGTTCTAACTTGCTTCTTGATAGGCATACAGGTTTCTCAGGAAGCAGGTAAGGTCATCTGGTATTCCCATTTCTTTAAGGTGATCCACATAGTGGTTTTAGCATAGTCGGTGAAGCAGAAGTAGATGTTTCTCTATGTTGCTTTTTCTGTGAATTTTGTTGCTTTTTCTATGATTCAACAGATATTGGCAATTTGATCTCTGGTTACTCTGACTTTTCTAAATCCAGCTTGAACATCTTAGAGTACTTGGTTCATGTACTGTTAAAGCCTAGTTTGGAGAGCTTCGAGCATTACTTTACTAGCATATAAAAGGAGGGCAGTGGTGCAGTAGTTTGAACATTCTTTGGCATTGCCCTTTTTTGGGACTGGAATGAAAATTGACCTTTTCCAGTCCTGCAACCACTGCTGAGTTTTCCAACTTTTCTGGCATATTGAGTGCAGCGTTTACACAGCATCACCTTTCAGGATTTGAAACAGGTCAGCTGAAATTCCATCTCCTCCACTAGCTTTGTTCATGTGATGCTTCCTGAGGCCCACTTGACTTCGCATCACAGGATGTTTGGCTCTAGGTGAGGGGTCACACCATCGTGGTTGTCTGGGTCATGAAGACCTTTTTTGTGTAGTTCTGTGTATTCTTGCCATCTCTTACTATCTTCAGCTTCTGTTGGGTCCATACCATTTCTGTCCTTTATTGTGTCCATCTTTGCATGAAATGTTCCCTTGGTATCTCTGATTTTCTTGGAGAGATCTCTAGTCTTTCCCATTCTGTTGTTTTCCTCTGTTTCTTTGCATTGATCACTAAGGAAGGCTTTCTTATCTCTCCTTGTTGCTATTCTTTGGAACTCTGCATTCAGATGGGTATGTCTTTCCTTTTCTCCTTTGCCTTTCACTTCTCTTCTCTTCTTATCTCAGCTGTTTGTAAGGCCTCCTCAGACAACCATTTTGCCTTTTTGCATTTCTTTTTCTTTGGGATGGTTTTGATCACCACCTCATGTGCAGTGTCACAAACCTCTGTCCATAGTTCTTCAGGCACTTTATCAGATCTAATCCTTTGAATCTTTTTGGCACTTTTGCTGTATAATTGTAAGGGATTTTATTTAGGTCATACCTTAATGGCCCAGTGGTTTTCCCTACCGTCTTCAATTTAAATCTGTGTGGCCCTAGTCAATTAGTTCTGCCCACTGCCTTCCTGAGGTAAAAAATCCCAAGTATGCTCTACAGATTTCCCAGAGAAGAAAAGCTACTTCCCAAACTTTGTATTCTCAGTAGACATTCTGTTACCCTCTGCTGCAACTTGCCAGTCCCTGAGAACCCAACTGCCTGCGGTGTATTTCCAGTTTTACGGAAATTATTTTAAAGAATATATTTAAATCAGTTCTAATGAGGTGGGTGAAACTGGAGCCTATTATACAGAGTGAAGTAAGCCTGAAAGAAAAACAGCAATACAGTATACGAACACATATATATGGCATTTAGAAAGATGGTAATGATAACCCTGTATGCGAGACCNGCTCTAGGTGAGGGGTCACACCATCGTGGTTGTCTGGGTCATGAAGACCTTTTTTGTGTAGTTCTGTGTATTCTTGCCATCTCTTACTATCTTCAGCTTCTGTTGGGTCCATACCATTTCTGTCCTTTATTGTGTCCATCTTTGCATGAAATGTTCCCTTGGTATCTCTGATTTTCTTGGAGAGATCTCTAGTCTTTCCCATTCTGTTGTTTTCCTCTGTTTCTTTGCATTGATCACTAAGGAAGGCTTTCTTATCTCTCCTTGTTGCTATTCTTTGGAACTCTGCATTCAGATGGGTATGTCTTTCCTTTTCTCCTTTGCCTTTCACTTCTCTTCTCTTCTTATCTCAGCTGTTTGTAAGGCCTCCTCAGACAACCATTTTGCCTTTTTGCATTTCTTTTTCTTTGGGATGGTTTTGATCACCACCTCATGTGCAGTGTCACAAACCTCTGTCCATAGTTCTTCAGGCACTTTATCAGATCTAATCCTTTGAATCTTTTTGGCACTTTTGCTGTATAATTGTAAGGGATTTTATTTAGGTCATACCTTAATGGCCCAGTGGTTTTCCCTACCGTCTTCAATTTAAATCTGTGTGGCCCTAGTCAATTAGTTCTGCCCACTGCCTTCCTGAGGTAAAAAATCCCAAGTATGCTCTACAGATTTCCCAGAGAAGAAAAGCTACTTCCCAAACTTTGTATTCTCAGTAGACATTCTGTTACCCTCTGCTGCAACTTGCCAGTCCCTGAGAACCCAACTGCCTGCGGTGTATTTCCAGTTTTACGGAAATTATTTTAAAGAATATATTTAAATCAGTTCTAATGAGGTGGGTGAAACTGGAGCCTATTATACAGAGTGAAGTAAGCCTGAAAGAAAAACAGCAATACAGTATACGAACACATATATATGGCATTTAGAAAGATGGTAATGATAACCCTGTATGCGAGACCGCAAAAGAGATACAGATGTATAGAACAGTCTTTTGGACTCTGTGGGAGAGGGAGAGGGTGGGATGGTTTGGGAGAATAGCATTGAAACATGTATAATATCATAGGTGAAACGAATTGCCAGTCCAGGTTCAATGCAGGATACAGGATGCTCGGGGCTGGTGCACTGGGATGACCCAGAGGGATGGGATGGGGAGGGAGAGGGGTTCAGGATGGGGAACACGTGTACACCTGTGGCGGATTCATGTTGATGTATGGCAAAACCAATACAATATTGTAAAGTAATTAGCCTCCAATTAAAATAAATTTATATTAAAATTTTTTTAATTTATTTTAAAAAGTTTTAATTGTAGTAAAATACATATGAAATTTACCACCTTAACCATTTTTAAGTGTGCCGTTAGTTCAGCAACATTAAGCACCTTCCCATTGTTGTGTAACCATTTCCACCATCTGTCTTCCCAGAGTGATTTTCACCTTGGGTAACTAAGACTACCCAGTAAACAGTAGCTCCCTGTTCCCCTCCTCCCCGTTCTGCTTTCTGTATCTGGATCTGAGCACTCTGGATACCTTATATAAATCATATGGTATTTGTCTGTCTAGGCTTGCTCATTTCACTTCACATAATACCCTCGAGGTTCACCTGTTTTCAGCATTTGCTGGAATTACCTTCTTTTTAAAAAAATATTTATTTATTTTTGTTTTTGGCTGCGCTGGGTTTTCGTTGTTGTACGTGGTCTCTGCTCCAGTTGCAGCAAGCAGGGGCTTCCTGTTGCTGTGTGAGGGCTTTTTTCATTGTGGCGGCTTCTCTCGTGGACACAGGCTCTAGGTGCAGGCTTCAGTATTCGAGGCTCCCAGGTTCTAGGGTAGTCATGGCCCCGAGGCACGTGGATCTTCCTGGACCAGGGATCAAACTGGTGTCCCCTGCCTCACAAGGTGATTCTAAACCAGTGGACCACTATGGAAGCCCACCGTCGTTTTTAAGGCAGAATACTGTTCCACTTTTTGTATATCACGCTTTGTTTATGCATTCATCTATCAGTGGACTCTTGGGTTGCTTGCTTTCTTTTGGGTTTTGAGAATAATGCTGCTATGAACATGGGTGTACAAATAGCTGAATCCTTTTGGCTTTGTACCCAGAAGTGGAATTGTTGGATCGTGGCAGTACCGCATCTAATTTTTTGAGGAACCACCATAGCATTTTTCATAGTGGCTACACCGTTTTAAACCATTTGTACCATTTCCCACCAATGGTGCACAAAGGTTCCTGTTTTTTAACATGCTTATCAACACTTTCTGTTTTTTTGATAGTAGCCATCCTAATGGGTATGAGATGGTTCTCATTGTGGTTTCAATTTGCATTTCTCTAATGGTTAGTGATGTTAAATATCTTTTCATGGGCTTAATGACCATTTGTATATTTTCTTTATAAAGAGATGTCTGTTTAAATTTTTTGCCCATTTTTTAATCCGTGTATTTTTTACTGAGTTGTAGCAGTTCTTTGTATACTCTGGTTATTAGTCCCTTTGCAGATAGATAACTTTAAAAAATATTTTCTCTCATTCTGTGAGTGGCCTTTTACTCATTTGATTTATCCTTTTGATGCAGATTTAAAAATTTTGGTTTAGTCCAGATTATTTCTTTTGTTTGTTACCTATGCTTTGATGTCATATCCAAGAAATCATTGCCAAATCCAGCGTCATGTAGCTTTTCTTCTGTTTTCTCCCAAGAGCTTCATAGTTTTAGGCCTTCCATTAAAATTGGATACATTGTCCATTAATTTTTGTATATGGTATAAGATAAGGGTCCAGCTCCATTCTTTTGCCTGCAGATGCCTGAACATCTCAATTCCGTGTGTTAGTAAGATGTGCTTTCCCCCTCTGACTGGTCACTGCTGCTGCTGCTCCTCAGTCGCTTCAGTCGTGTCTGACTCTGTACGACCCCATAGACGGCACAGGAAAGTCATTTTAAATGCACAGGTCCCTGGGGTGGCTGTACTTTAGGCCATTTATTAAGCAGCTTGTTAATTCTCAGCAGAGAATTGATAGCAAACTAAAGGTAAAGAAAGAGGCCTGAAGAAGAAGAGGCATTGCACAGTGGCATAGTGAGAGGCACAGGGAAACTTGTTTTATTTTGACATTGCCTGCTGATGATCTTGGAGAAGGCAATGGCACCCCACTCCAGTACTCTNACTTTAGGCCATTTATTAAGCAGCTTGTTAATTCTCAGCAGAGAATTGATAGCAAACTAAAGGTAAAGAAAGAGGCCTGAAGAAGAAGAGGCATTGCACAGTGGCATAGTGAGAGGCACAGGGAAACTTGTTTTATTTTGACATTGCCTGCTGATGATCTTGGAGAAGGCAATGGCACCCCACTCCAGTACTCTTTGCCTGGAAAATCCCATGGGTGGAGGAGCCTGTTGGGCTGCAGTCCATGGGGTCGCTAAGAGTCGGACACGACTGAGCGACTTCACTTTCACTTCTCACTTTCATGCATTGGAGAAGGAAATGGCAACCCACTCCAGTGTTCTTGCTGGGAGAATCCCAGGGACAGGGGAGCCTGGTGGGCTACCGTCTGTGGGGTTGCACAGAGTCAAACATGACTGAAGCGACTTAGCAGCAGCAGCAGCTAATGGTCTGGGTGGCCACAGGCTGCTCTCTGTGTTTGTCACAGTCATGGATAATTATGCTACCGTAATTTGCATATTCATTCATCCATTGGGTATTCATTTGTATATTTGTATATTCTAGTTCATTTATCAACTATTTCTTAGGAAACTATTAAATGAAGATAAGATAAACCCATCCATGTATGTGTGTGCCGTGCTTAGTTGCTCAGTTGTGTCTGAGTCTTTGCAACCCCATGGACTGTAGCCCACCAAGTTCCTCTGTCCATGGGATTCTCCAGGCAGGAATACTGGAGTAGATTGCCATGTGCTTCTCCAGGGGTCTTCCAAACCTAGGGCTCAAACCCAGGTCTCCTGCATTGCAGGCGGCTTCTTTATCATAGGAGCCACCAGGGGCTGGAGTAATGAGACTGAATAAAGGCCACTCACGGTCAGTTTCATGGCTTAATAGTCAATATACTTGAGGGTTACAAATATGTAACCAGTAGAGTAACACTAATGAATATGTATTGGGACATTTTCTAGATATGTAGTAGGAACTTTGCTGCTGTGAACCTAAATGATTCTTTAGCAAATAGATAAATACCACTTTTGCTTGAAAACAGTTGCTCCTGGTGATGAGCATCATTCTGTGGGGAGATATTAAAATCCACCAATAATCCTAGTAAAGAAGACAGAATCAAGTCCTTTACAGTGGTAACTTGACTAGCCTCGTAAGACACACGTTGAAAGTCCAGAGTGAACTGAAGACAGTGTGCTCCAGCAGATATGAAATAGTCTGTCAGTAATTTCAGTATAGTTCTGGTAAGTAGGACTGTGCTGACACTCTTGATAGTGTTTTGGGTATCTCTGGTAAGAGCATGAGAGAGTTGGGAATTCTTGCATTGTGGGCACCCAGGGCTCCTGGGCTCCTAGAGCTGCTCTCCTGTTGGCCTCACACTTGCCTTATCTGGCAGCTGCTGGCCAATGTAGACGCCCCCCGGGTGGGGCTGCACGGTGCCTCCCATGTGGTTGTCTTTCTGATTTCATTACTTGAAGCCTAATAGGTGAATTTGGTCTTTCTTGGTAAAGAATCTTCCTGTGATGCAGGAGATGCAGGGGTGGGGTTAGAGCTCAGGTCTTGTGTCGCTAAATCTACTGTGTTGTGTGTAGACCATGGATAGATTAAAGTAAAGACATTTGCATCTTATGCTCTTTAAGGGGTTTCCACATATGTAGTCTCATTTGATTTTCACACTGTTGCCTGGGGACAGTAGATTTGTATAATAATAGTTAGGGCTCAGTGGTAAAGAATCCTCTGCCTGAATGCAGGAGACCGGGTCTGGATCCTTGGGTTCAGAAGGTCCCCTGGAGGAAGAAATGGCAACCCACTCCAGTATTCTTACCTGGAGAATCCTCATGGACAGAGGAGCCTGGGGGGCTACAGTCCATACAGTCACAGAGTCAGACATGACTAAGCACACACCCCCTCAGTGTTAGAGATCAGGGTACTTTTGCATACGTGAATTCATTCTTTATCCATTTTTTAAACTAAGGTTTTAAAACCCAGAAATTAGCTTTTACATTAATGTTTGAATAAGGCAAGCTTAGTTGGTTATTCTAGGTTATGCATTAGTCTCAGCAATGTGTAACACTTTCCTCAAGGCCACTGTGTACTATGGAACTAGATTGGGAACCCAGTCTGCAAGAGTTTCATCTGAAAACCAGAAGGCAGTTTTTATATACAAGTCTGGCTTGATGACTGAATGGCTTGTTGTTAAAAAAGAGTGTACTGTAATTCAGAAGGTTGCTCGGAACCTAGAGGATGTGTTATATCTGTGGGCTGCTCTCTGTCAAGCTGAGGTTCCCGTTCTAGGGAAAATCCTGTTTGAAGAAGCAGACCAGTCCTCTACTGTGAAAGAGCCTTTCCTGATATGGCTTCTGAGCAGAGGCAGAGATTCTTTCCATGACCCTTATTGGTTAGCAGAAACAGTATCAGTTCACAGCAAAGGGACTCCCCTCAGCCATTCATACACATGTATCCATTCTTCCCCAACTCTCCTCCCATCCACCTGCCACTTAACATTGAGCAGAGTTCCCTGTGCTACACAGTAGGTCCTTGTTGGTTCAGTTCAGTTCAGTCATTCAGTCATGTCCGACTCTTTGCGACCCCATGAATCTCAGCATGCCAGGCCTCCCTGTCCATCACCAACTNTCAATTCTGGTTTCCTCGGTGTGTATGCCCAGCAGTGGGATTTCTGGGTCAAATGGCAGTTCTATTTGTAGTTTTTTAAGGAATCTCCACACTGTTTTCCATAGTGGCTGTACTAGTTTACATTCCCACCAACAGTGTAAGAGGGTTCCCTTGTCTCCACACCCTCTCCTGTATTTTTGATCTTCCATTGAAGAGGATTTTCTTTCTACCTAAGGGATATACTTTCTAAGTTGTTTCTTCAGACAACTTTGCTGGTGACATTAACCTCTTTTTATTTGCGTGAAGAAGCCTTTCTTTCATCTTTCTTGGCTGAATTTCTCTCTCGGTATGGAATGCTAAGGAAAAGATAGCTGTTTGTTTCACTACAGTAGTTTGAATGGGATCTCTTCTTCCCACCCATGACAACTTTTAAGACTTTTTTTCTGTTTTTAGTTTTTCATAGTGTTACTATTATATGTTTAGATATAGTTCTTTTTTTTTTTTTTTTNTCTCGGTATGGAATGCTAAGGAAAAGATAGCTGTTTGTTTCACTACAGTAGTTTGAATGGGATCTCTTCTTCCCACCCATGACAACTTTTAAGACTTTTTTTCTGTTTTTAGTTTTTCATAGTGTTACTATTATATGTTTAGATATAGTTCTTTTTTTTTTTTTTTTCCAGTTTGGGACTCACTGTGCTTCTTGAACTTGTAGTTTGATATCTTTAATCAGTTTTAGACTATGTTTTAGCCATTGTTTCTTTAAATATAACTTGTGTCTTTCCTCTTTACCCCCACATTTTACTTAAATTAGACGTTGTGTGTGTTCTGTGTCTGTTTCCCTTCTGTCCACATGCTCCATATCTGGACATTTTCTTCTGCCTTATTCTACTTATTCTTTGTTTGCTTTTATCTGTTCATTACATTCTTAATTTCTAATATTGTATCTTTTCGCTTGAGAGTTACTGTCTAGTTATTTCTGATATTTTCCAGTTCTTTACCAATAGTCTGAAGTTTGTCTTTCCCCTCTTTGAGCAGAGTAAGCACAGCTGCTTTAAAGTCTACATTAATTTCCTTTCCTAGAATCTGTGTAGGTCTCTTTATTTTGTTTTTTTCTCTTGGTTCCTGTGATCATTTCTTTGTGTGTCTGGTTATTTCTGTGTGCCAGATACTGTATTTGCAAGCTCGTGTTTAGAGATTCATGAAGTTTTGGAAGTTGTCCCCTCAGAGCATCCACATTTCCTTCTGCCAGGCGCCGTGGGGCAGCCCCGGGTCACCTGGGTCTGCTCTGAGGCTGGGATGACCCCAGGCAGGGTGCTCTGGGCTGCCTGCCTCCAGTTGACTCTGACCCTTGGGCTGTCCGCCCAGATGTGAAGAGCTTTGTCCCAGGACGACCCTGAGCCCCAGCTGTCACTCCCTTAGCGCTCACTATGTTTTCTCAGCCAGAGGGGAAGGTCTCCCGATTTGGGGAGGTGCTGTGACGCAGCAGCTCTCCTCTATCAGCTGCCGAGTCTTGGCCCAGTAATTTTTCATTATTTGCTTGGCCTCCTGTGCCTTGAGGCTATCTTTTTAAACAGTGTTTTGTCTAGTTTTCCTCCTCCTCAGCAGGAGAGTTGGTCCAAATAACCAGGTTTACTATTTGTCATGGATTTTTTTCAAAGTAGAATTTGAATGTGTAAAATGAAGTGTGTTTCTTGTTTACTTTTCTCTCTTCTTGGTTTTTATTGACTCCTGGGCCAATAAGAGTTTGCTGTACATGGGACAGATTACCTTTTTGAAATTTTATGAAATTACCTTTTCAGCCCTACATTGCTTTTTGTTTTCAAAACTTGGTCTGGGATAGCTTTATTTGGGAAGAGAGAGAACCTTTAAAATTTTTCTTTGAAGAAATTTTGTGTCAGTGATATCTCCCTCATTAAGCCATCAATAAGGATTTTTGTATTGACCTCTTACAATGAGGCTCTTAAATGGTCAGCTGAATTAAACTTTTAAAATGTGTTACTTTCTTAAACTTACCTTCATTTAGCAGATTAATGGTTTGGTATAATTTTTGTTAGTATCCGTTCTTAGTGTACAGTGACCAGAACGCCCACACTTCACTTGTAAGAGCAGATGTGTGGAGTCAAAGTCAAGAACTACGTGGTCGCATTTCCCAGACTCCTTTAAGATCAGGAGAGGTCTTGGGGGAACAGGCTGGACAGAGTGAGCCTGTTGAGACCAGAAGAAGTATTAAGCAGCACTGATGGCTGTCCTGGGACTCAGGGTGAACACACGTCCTTCCTTGTCAGAGGCAGAGCAGCCACCCCCCCCACCCCCCACCGCTGCACCCACAGCGCCTGGTCAGGGTTACCATGCGGCTGCCTGTGCGCAGAGCCCATCCCCCTGCCCCTTGCCTCCCTGCTGGGGTTCACTCTGAGGCTATGTCTGCATGTCTTTCAGGCGCCCTTTAAGAGTAGGCAGTAAGAATTCATAATTAATGTAGCAAGTGGATATTATAAATCCTATATATACTAAGAAATATTTGAAGGAAAACATCAGGTGATATATGTGGATAAAATGTGGCTATTTTAAAACGTTATTCAGTAAAAGATTGCTTTAAACCATATCAGAACCAGTTTAACTTGGATAATGTATAAGACTTCTCTAGTGGTATATGGTAACCATTTGGTATTAACCTATATAATTACTAAAAGAAAAAAATGGAGCTCATATTAATTTTGTGAAGGATAATGCAGTCGTGTCCCACCCAGGATGTAGCTGTTTGAATTAGAAGAATTTGACTTTACAAGGAGCTTCATGTAATGTCTGCTTTGATTTATATGTTTATCACTACTAAGCCAGTTGACACTTGAGATGAGCCAGTTTGGTGGCTTTATGGTATAGTTGGTCACGTGTTCCCTTCAGGAGAATGCCAGATTTACTAATTTAGTATCAGTGATAGTCTTTCTGCATCATGTCCCTTAATTACACTGCTCTGATGGATTTCTGTTAGGACTTTTGCACTGTGTGTGTGTGTGTGTGTGTGTGTGTGTGTGTGTGCGTGTGCGCGCGCGCGCACTTAGTCATGACTGTACTCTTAAGTATGCAGTGTGTAATAGCAAAGACAGAAATCAAGGGAGCTCCCTGATGGTCCAGTGGTGAGACTCTGCATTTCTGTTGTAGGGGTGCAGGTTCATTTCCTGGTTGGGGAACTAAGATCCTGCATGCTGTGTGGTGTAGCCAAAAAATAAAATAATGAATTTTTTTAAAATACAGAATTCAAAAGCCATATTTTAGGACAGTTTATATAGGGAAATATTTTAGGTTCTTTTAACACTAATTAATGTTAACAAGCACAGTAAGTTAGTTGGGTTTGGTGATGCTTTATGTAAGTGGGTGTTAGGATTGATGCTCAGAAACGCATAAAAGTTTTTCCTGTTAAAATTGAAGGGATTTCCCTGGTGGTCCAGTGGTTAAGACTCCGTGCTTCCAATGCAGAAGATACAAACTCATTCCCTAATCAGGAAACGAAGATCCCACATGTGCATGGCATGGCCAAAAGTAAAAATTAGTTGTAATTAAAGTCTGATATTTCAGTCTGATATATCTGCAAGGAGTTTGGGGTGAAGTAGGAGAATGATACGCTTTGGAAAAATTTCCTCAGTATTATACTTTCAACTTTAATGAATTGAACATTTGAATTTATTTTACTTTCTCATTTTTCTTGGTATTGAAATATAGTATCAATTAGTAGTACAGTTTGTTAAGAAATTGAAGTACTTCTTTTTTCTTCCCCCCTAATACAGAAGCTCCACCATGAGACGAGGTGGATGGAGGAAGAGAGCTGAAGATGACTGGGAAAAATGGGTGTGTTTTAAAAGAATAAAAATAATTATATTGAACTGTCTAGGTATTCTTCATTCTTCTTTTAGTTTATAATGTGGTTTAAGGTCTTTTCTAAATTGTAAATCGCTTTACACACCAACTCTTTGCGTGTATTCACAGTATATTGAAAGCTTAAACTTTGAGAAATTTTGTCCTGAGGAAATAAATGTTCTAGTGCACAGAATTTATTATAGCATCATTTTATCACAGATTTGCTAATAATCCTAGAAAACAGGAAAACATAGACATCCAGTAACAGGGGATTGGTCAAGTAAGTTATCTTTTGTAGCATAGAAGAGTATGTACCCATTATTTAGTTGTGTGCTAACCTGACAGGATGGTCTTGTGGTATAAGGGAATATTACATGTGATCCTGTGTGTGTAAAACTTCTTGTGTTCTTAGGCACAGAAATAAGCTTTGAAAGTAAGATCCCATAATGTTAGCAGTGAATGGATCACAGCTAATTTAAAATTTTCTTTTCTGGGAAAACAAACAAAAATTTAATGGCATGTGATATTTAAATAATCAAAAACAGTATTAAAGTCATTTCCATTTTGGGGAAAATATGTACCACTTCTAGACATCTACAGTCTTACTTTGAAGACTTTATAAATAAAGTAGGATTGATAAGTCTTAATAGATTTAGCTTAATTATTTCAGTGTTCAGGAAAGGTATAGCTGAATTCATAGATTTCTGAAAGTCTTTAGCAGATGTAATAATGCTTTTACATTCTTTTTTTAGGTTGTTGTTATGAACTTTAGTACTACTATCAGATTGATTAGATCCAGAATTTAACCACTGAATTGTTTTTTGTATTCTTATCCACACGTATGGGTAACTGTCAGTTTGTCAAACAGCTTCATTTTACTTGAAGTTTTTGATGTTAAACTTACTATACAGAGAAGATAGTGGAAGCCAGTCTAAAAATATACTCTACTGACCACTTGTCGAATTTTTAATTGGTTTAAACTTTGGTGTAACTTTTGTAGATAAGAGCAATATTCTGTGACATTACACTTATTCTAGACTTCCCTTTTCCCTCTTTTAACATAGCACTTACTGTTGTAAGAATGTGATAGAATTTTTCTTTAATTGGAGGGTAACTGCTTTACAGTGTAACGGACAGAATTATTAAAAATTGAGTTAACAGAAAAACCTTGACCTGCCTGTTGTATCACCTTGAATTATGCCCTATGTCATCTTTGTATGTTGATCACTATCACAGAGTAAGGTCTTTTTTTTTAAATTTCTTTTTAAAATGGGGAAATGGGAAGGAAATAAAACTTTTATGATTAGTTTACCTTTTCTTGAATTCTAGGGTGGGTATATGGCCGCCAAGGTCCAGAAATTGGAGCAACAGTTTCGATCAGACGCTGCTATCCAGAAGGACGGAACTTCAACAATTTTTAGTGGAGTCGCCATCTATGTTAATGGATATACAGGTTGACTGCATCTTGAACTTTTTTTTATTTATCTTGTTTTATGTGTACCTTCTTTTAGGATTGGGGTGACTTGTTTTAAATTACGTTTTTAATTGTTTATCTTGCATATAAAAAAGGTAGAAGTAAGACCCTCTGCTTAACTCCTTCCTCATGCTTCCTTTCCATCTTGCCTCTGCTTGCCATGGGTTATTTTAATTTTTATCAAAGTACATGTTTTTTTTTAAAGTCAGATGAAGTTGAAAATGAAAAGTTGTAGTCCTCCTGTTTAAACAGCTCATCACACGTGTGGGGCTTTGTAAACTGTGAGCCTCGAAGAGGGGGACCTTGTAGGGACCTCCCCTGGTGACTCTTCAGCTGTAATTGTCCAGAGGCCCTTTGGGGCTGGTGGGGGCGTGGGGAGCGGGCGTCAGGTTCTGAGCATGTGGCCTTGAGACGGGTATAAGCCCAGCGGCTGGCATCTGTCTGTCTGCGGGAAAGCTGAGGGCCCAGTTCTCACTGTTGAGGAAGCAGTCTCATTTACTCTCCTGCTGTATTTTTCCTCCTCTGTGTCCCCCATCTCCTCCTGCCGTGCCTGTTATCACAGAGGCCAGTGTCTGGAAGGGACAGGATGGATTTTCTCTGTGAGCTGGAGAGGAGATTGAGAGTTTTAATTTACAGTGTCAGCCGGCAGCTCCCTGTGGTACCGGCCGTCCAGGAGCCCGCTTTCCTCTCCACTTCTTAGCTGGCTGTTAGCCCCTTGTTTTTAAGGTCCCCGTGAACCGCTTCCCTTGGGTGTCCCTTGTGCGGCTCTTGGTGGGGGTGGCCCGCCTGTTTCCACCTGGGCTCTTTGACGCTGGCCAGCAGGGTCACTCTGATGTCCCAGTCCAGCCTTCGCGAGCTGCTGCTCCTCTGCTGCTCTTCCTGCTCTCGCTGTGATGAGCAGCTCCTTGCCTCACTTCTGCAAACCGGAGTCATATTCATTCATTCGTTAGGTTTGCCTCCTTCCCTAAGCTGGTCCATAGTGTATACATTTCAGAGCATTTTGGCTAGGAAACAAAACACCTGAGTTTCGTTTCGTTTTGTCAGGCTTTAAAATGTATTAAGTTTGGGGAGTCAGAAAGCCTGTTGTGTAGTGACCCCTGGGGCTCCATTCAGCTCTTCCTCCTCCAACTTGATCATTCAAGCCTTGGTCAGATGTTACCTTCTCCAGGAGACTTTCCCTGATCAGTCTTGTCTAAAATAAATTACTCATCTCTTATCCAGCTTTATTTCTCTTCATAGAATGTACTTGCACTCGAGCTGGTATTTTTCCGATTTCCTTTCTGTCTGCCCAGTGAAGCCCTGACAGGAGCCCCAAGGGCTGGGAGCTAGCACAGCACATTGGGAGATCTCAGTAAATATTAGCTGAGCGTGTGACTGAGTGACAGGGTGTCATGCTTGCACATCATAATGTTAAAATGTGTTCATTCGTGTGCTAATTCAACTCCATTTTCTTAAGTCTCTAGGTTTTAAATAAGACACTGGCCACACTCTAGGCTTACTGGATTGTAATCTCTGGGAGACGGGCCCTGGGTGTGTTTATCTTGGTGAAAGCTTGAGTCAGCTAGTGCTTCAGATCTAGGAAGCTGTAATTGCTCTTCTGTGAGGTTAGATCAGGATAGTTAATACGGAAAAAAGTGTTTGGGTAATTTTCTGCTTTTTTCAGTAGGTGGATCAGAGACCAGGTCTGGGGACTTTGGCACTACTGAATTCTGTAGAAAAATGGGGCAGGCAGAGACATTCTGCAAATATGGCTGCAAAATGAAATGGGAGTATACATATGTAACAGACTGACATTCTGAGTGGTAGAGATCTGTTTGAAAACTGAACCTTAATATTGATGTTTTCTGAGCATACAAATGTGGCTTAGGGACAGAGTCCATTTAATGCTCTGATCTAATTCTTTTGAAATGCATGCCTTCCAAGAGTTATTTTCTGTGGATATATACATGCTGTCTCCTCCCCATTTCCTGTGGGACTCTGATCTTGTGAATCTAGGAATGGAGGAATTTAACCTCCTATGTGGGAGAGATTGACTGTGTTAGTTTATACCATTCCCTGTAATTTTGCCAGAGTCTGAAAGGTATTTGCTCCTATTGGAGGTTCTTTAGGCTTTTGAAACTTTTCTTCAGTTTTTGTTTGGTTGAGTGTATGTGGCTTTTAGTTGAATTTGGTAGTAAGTTTGATGCACTTGCTGAGGAGAGCGGTCAAGAGAGTAAGCATGGCTACTGGAGAAAGTAATGATGGACAGGGATCAGAAGACCAAGGGTCTGCGCAGTAGTTGGGTGATTGTGCACACATCCTCTCATTTCCTCAGCAGTAAACAATATGCTAAATTATCTTTCTAATTTATAGGACTGTGAGGCTCAAATGAAATATTGAAGGGTATTAACTACTATAAGACCACAGGAGGGATAAACCGCTATTGGCTTGCTTCTTTCTGTCGTGCATGTGGCACGGCCAATATTTAGTCAGGCCCTTTAGATGTGCAGAGTGAAACGGTGTGCGTAGAGACTGTTCTCAATAAAGATCAGAGAAAACTTTTGTACAAGATTTTAAAATGTGTTGAGTCTGTTTGTTTATAGGATATGTTGTGGCCGAGTGAGCAGCCTTTCTATAAGCTGTGCCCGGAGACTTGAGAGCAGCCTTCAGTGGCTGTTCTGATGTCACAGGATGGCATTTACTGTGGCGGAATTTCACATGTGCAGCTTCTACCTTTCCTGTGCTTAACTTGTTTCTTAATATGGTTGGTTTTAGTTAATGTTAAAATTTGATTGCATACAGAATAGTCCCAAAGAATGTTCTATAAAATTAACAGTAGGAGTATTACAGAATATAATTGTTATAGATTTGCAAAGTATTCTTTAAAAAATATTTATAAGTTTTAAAAATTGTGCCATTCTATTCAATGAGAAATACAGCTTAGGTAAATTATTTTCTAGTTGATCAAATGTTCTTTGATGTACCTTGTGTTTTGTCAAGCAAGGATACATGTAACATAGAAAGAAAGGTCTCTATGTTGTTCAACTTGTAAGAGACAGTTTAGAGCTTGCTTTTAGATCTATTAAAACCTGAAATGTTGCCCTGTTACAGTTCTTATACCTGCAGTTGGTCTCCTTTGTAGAAACATCTTTCAGGATGCAAAGGAGCTCAGAATTTTGGTTTAAAAGGGTGTTTCATTGGGATTTTAATTTGCAGTTCTCTAATGACTAGTGATGTTGAGTGTCTTTTCATATGCTTGTTGGCCATATGTATATCATCTTTGAAGTCCTTTGGCCATTTTTAAATTGGATATTTTGTTCTTGAATTTCTATTCTTTTTTTATATAGTCTATTCACTCAGTCTATTAGAGTGATCTTGGTTTGCAAATATCATCTCCAGTTCCACAGGTTGTGTCCTTTATGTACAGAAGTTTTGCATTTTCGTGCAGTCTGATTTATCTGCTTTTCTTTTTGTTGCCTGTACTTTCGGCATTGTATCTAAGAAACCATTGCTGAGTCCAGTGTCATAAAGCTCTTCCCCTATGTTTTCTTCCCAGGGTTTTATAGTTTTAGGACTTACATTTAGGTCTTTAGGCCATTTGAGTTATTTTTTGTGTATCAGCAAATGTGTTGGGTTTTTTATTTATTATTTTTGGCTGTGCTAGGTCTTTGCTGCTTTTTTTTTTCGCACAGGCTTTCTCTAGTAGTGGCAAGCGGGGTCTACCTTTTGCTGCAGTGCGCAGGCTTTTCATAGCAGTGGCTTCTCTTGCTGTGGAGTTTAGGCTCCAGGCTTTGGTAGTTACGGCCCACAGGCTCAGTAGTTGTAGCGCGAGGGCCCTAGAGCGCGCAGGCTCCAGCAGTTGTGGCACGCAGGATAAGTTGCTCCAGGGCATGTGCAGTCTTCCCAGACCAGGGATTGAACCCCTGTCCTTTGCATTGGCAGGCTGTCCACTGTGCCACCAGGGAAATCCCCAAATGTGTTTCTTATTGACCTTTTTCCCCCACTAATTTTGTCTGTTCTGACTGTCACTACATAATCAACATTTAAATAGTGTACCTTGATGTTTTTGGTCTTCATTTGATGAAAGTGCATTTTTTGTACCTTAAGTTGGTTTCTATTCTTTTCATTAGCATGTAATGTTTAAAGCATTCCCAGTACTTCCATAAATAAAACCTGCACAGAAGTCATGGTTATCTGAATTATCCAGAACATGCTTGTTTTTTTGGTTTTGCTAAGAATAACATCAGAGAAGGCAGTGGCACCCCACTCCAGTACTCTTGCCTGGAAACTCCCATGGACGGAGGAGCCTGATGAGCTGCAGTCCATGGGATCGCTAAGGGTCGGGCATGACTAAGTGACTTTCACTTTCACTTTTCACTCTCATGCATTGAAGAAGGAAATGGCAGCCCACTCCAATGTTCTTGCCTGGAGAATCCCAGGGACACAGAAGCCTGATAGGCTGCTGTCTATGGGGTCGCACAGAGTCGGACACAACTGAAGAGACTTAGCAAGAATAACATTGCAGTGATATTAATAATCTTGCAAAGAACGTGTGATGCCAAGACTATTGTTGAATTCCAATTTTGGAATCACCAGTAGTGAGGATTGAGTGAGATAGAGTATGAAAGTACATGAGTGACTAGGTGTTGCGTTAATGTGAATTCTCTTTCCTCAGTTCTTTTTATCTGCTTGTGATTATAAAACAGGAAATGACAGTTTCATTTCGTTCAGCAGAGAGGTGGTGTTTTAATCAAATTGATATATATACACATATGTTAGTGCTACTAGAATGGACACATATTAAGTGTCTGCTGACTAGAGGAAAGAAAAATATTTTCTAGTTCAATTCTTACTGTGATCACGTGTAAAACTGTTCTCTTGTTATTTTGTGCAGGAATTTTGTATTGGGGCTTCCCAGGTGGCTCACTGGTAAAAGAATCCGCCTGCCAATGCAGGAGACACAGGTTTAGTCCCTTGGTTGGGATGATCCCCTGGAGAATGAAGTGGCATCCCACTCCAGTATTCTTGCCTGAGAATGCCATGGACAGAAGAGCCTAGCTGGCTGCAGTCCATGGGGTCACAAGAGTTGGACATGACTTAGCAACTTAGCATGCATGAAATCATGTATTGAGAACATATACTCTTATTTCAGGATATGCCAAGTATTGTGTAAATTGCTGTTAAGACATTTTGTTAAATATAATGGCTTAGGGAAACTGTCAACTGATCTTAAATTTCTATATCAAATATTTAGAATTATTGCTAGTAAAAGCTGTAAAATTCCATGATTGCCCAGTTGCTTTGTTAAGAGGTTTCCTGAGCATATTGCTCATATATCATGATAGCTCCTGCCCACCACTGTCTTTCCTCATAGTGAAGCTGGAGTTGAAAATAATAGATTACACTTTTCAAACCTATCTTTGATCTTCTGGCTGGTATTTTCTTCTAATCTGTTTAATTTAGTTTCTTTTTTTTTTTTTTTAAGAGATTCTTTTGTTTAATTTTTGGCACTGCTGGGTCTTTGTTGCTGCCTGGGCTTTTCTGTAGCTGTGGAGAGTGGGGGCTGCACTCGCACTGCTGTTCAAGGGCTTCTCATGCTGTGGCTTCTCTTGCTGTGGAGCATGGGCTCTAGGGTGCATGGGGTTTGGTAGTTGTGGGTCCCAGGCTTTAGTGCACAGGCTTAGAAGTTGTGGTGCACAGACTCAGTTGTCCCACCGAATGTGGAATCCTCCAGACCAGGGGTCCAGCCCATGTCTCCTCCCTTGGCAGGCGGATTCTTTAACCACTGAGCCACTGGGGAAACCCTACTGGGCTGACGTCTTAGTACAGTTTGGGAGTTGATGTTGGCAGCTCAGGGTGTGTGGTGATATACACATAAGCACACTTAAATATAAATAAATACATATATAGTAATGATAATGTTGTTAGTATTGCTTATGGAGGGAATAATATAAGTGAAGACCCCTCGAATCTTTGATCCCCTTAACAAATACTATTTACATGCAATAGTATCAGATGTAGAACTTCCTTTATAGAGGACAAACTAAATGAAGCAGGAGTCTGGAAAAACAAATCATAAATGATGGTTTATTTTAACCAGATCATTACTTATTTCTTTTTGGTTGTAGAATTGACTTTGTAATACTGATTTTTGTTTTCCATAGTGGTATTTGATGTAATGAAATCTATTTGTAATGGAATGTGGGGCAGTGATAGAGACTTTGTCCAAAAGCTAAATAAATTCCTTATATTTTAGGTCTGAAAGGAATATTAGAGATCATTTGTTCCATTTATCCCATTTGACCTGAACCGCAGATGGTAGAAGCCTGTGTGGGGGTCACCCAGCTGGTTCTCACAGCCAGGCTAGTGCTCAGGACTTCCCACTTCCTGCGCTGTTTGCCCTGTACCACATTCTATTGCCATGAGTAGGGACCTTGCTTGCTTTTAAGTACTTCCTGTTGTGTGACTTTAAACTTCTGTTTTGTACTTGTTACGTGTATAAAGCATTGTAGTTTATTCGATAAGCAGGATATGTCAGTTGTTGACCTACCTTTTCTGATGTCTTGTTAATTTGTATGTATTTTTTCTATCATTTACATTATTCTGCTTTTTGTTCCTTGATCTCTAAAATTAGGCATAATATGACCCGCCTTTGCCTTTAGTCTCCGAGTGTTTTTGCTGGAGATAATGGTTTCAGTGTCTGGAACTGTATGGCGGCTTTGTAAGGGGTCTCAGCTCTCAGCCAGCCTCGCCTCTCATGTTGATTCTTCTGGTCTGAGAGCATGCTGTGTCTTATCAGCCTCTTACAGTTTTCTGAGTACAGGTCTTCTGTCTCCTTAGGTAGGTTTATTCCTAGGTATTTTATTCTTTTCGGTGAGATTGTAAATGGGATTGTTAATTTCTGTTTCTGATATTTTGTTCTTAGTGTGCAGAGATGCAGTGAATTTCTATTATGTTAATTTTGTAATCCGCTTTACTGAATTCACTGATGAGCTCTACTAGCTTTCTGGTAGCATCTTAATTGTATCCTGTCATCTGCAGACAGGGGCAGTTTTACTTTTCCAGTTTGAATCCCTTCTGTTTCTTTTTCTTCTCTGATTGCTGTGGCTAAGACTTCCAAGACTGTATTGAATACAAGTGGTTAGAGTGGGCATCCTTGTCTTGTTCCTAATCTCAGAGGAAATGCTTTCAGCTTTCCTCCATTGAATATGATGTTAGCTCTGGATTTGTCATACATGGTCTTTAATATGTTGAGCTATGTTCCCTTTGTGCCCACTTTCTGAAGAGTTTTTAATAATAAATGGATGTTGAATTTTCTTAATTTTTTTTTCTTCATCTATTGATATTTATTGTATGGTTTCTGTGCTTCAACTTGTTGATGACTGAGTTTTGGATATTGAAAAATGCTGCATCCCTGGGATAAATCCCACTCGATCATGTTGTGTGATCCTTTTAATGTATTGTTTGAGTTGGTTTGCTAGTACTTTGTTGGAGGTTTTTGCATCTGTGTTCATCAGTGATATCAGCCTGTAATTTTCTTTTTTTGTGATACCTTTGGCTGATTTTGTTATCAGGATGATGGTGGCCTCATGAATTCAGAAGTATTCCTTCCTCTTCAGTTTTTGGGAATGCTAACTCTTCTGTAATTGTTTGGTAGACTTCACCTGTGAGGCCGTCTGGTCCTGGCCTTTTGCTTATTGGGTTGTTTTGGTTTTTTTTTTTGGCTGTTGCTGCGTGGGCTTTCTCTAGGTGCAGCAAGTGGAGGCTACTCTCTGCGTGTGGTGCAGGGGCTTCTCGTCGCAGCGGCTTCTCTTGTGGCAGAGCACAGGCTCTAGGTGTGCAGGCTTCAGTAGTTGCAGCTCCCGGATCAGTAGTTGTGGCACACTGGCCTAGTTGCTCCTTGGCATGTGGGATCTTCCTAGACCAAGGATCAAACCAGTGTCCCCTGCACTGCAGGGTGGATCTTAACCACTGGACCACTAGAGAAACCTTTATTGGGAGTTTTTAAAGTACTGATTCAATTTCACTACTAATAATTGGTCTGTTCATGCTTTCTATTTCTTCCTGATTCAGTCTTGGGAGATTATCCCTGTCTGAGAATTTGTCCATTTCTTCTCAGTTGTTCATTTTATTTATATATAGCTGCTCACAGTAGTCTTTTAGGAGTCTGTATTTCCATGGTGTCCATTTTAACTTTTTTCATTTCTGGTATTATTTGTCTTTATGATTTCTGTCTTTCTACTAACTTTGAGTTCTGTTTGTTCTTCTTTCTCTAGTTACTTTAGATGTAAGGTTAGGTTGTCATGGTAAAACCCTTACTGAAATTCCTGTTAAGGGCATGTTTCTTCTAAAGACCTAAACTCACCGAGTTAGGTATACTAATAAAAGTACTCATTTAAATGCTTGGATTTGTATTATTTGTGCTTAAAGACAATCTGTTGCTTGAATAGCCAAGAAGATACACAAGCTTCCTGTGGCTATCAGCCCCCAATAGCTGTTGCTGTGGGAGGTGGGATGCAGAGTTTTCCTTGCGGCTCAGCTGGTAGAGAATGCACCTGCAATGCGGGAGACCTGGGTTCAGTCCCTGAGTTGGAAAGATCCCCTGGAGGAGAGAAAGGCTGCCCACTCCAGCATTCTGGCCTGGAGAATTGCACGGACTCGTGCGGTCGCAAAGAGTCAGACATGACTGAGTGACTTTCACTTTCCTTTCCTTTTTCTAGGATAAAAATGAAAAGAAATATAAGAGGTGTTGAAAATAATTAATTTGATGTGATACTAGTAATGCCAGTCATAACATAACTTTAGTGAGTCAGACATTTTTATGGGAAAGCATAAACCACATTGATTCATATTTAAGATATTTTTCTGTAGTTTTATTAAGAATGAAATAATTTGAAACAGAATTGAGGATAAAACAATGCTTCTTGGTGGGCGATTCTTTTTTTTTATTTTGGTTTATTTTTTGGCTTTGATGCAAGTTCGTATTAGAAAACCAAATAAGATTATTTTAACTTTTCTTATATTTTCTTAAATAAACGTTTAGATAGCTTCATAGGAGTAAAGTCTAACCAGCCCTACGGTAAGTCTGCTCACAGTGGTTTTAAACTGTGGGGAAATCCTCACCGTTTCTAGCACTGAACTGTTGCCAGCATCAGATGCATTACTTGAGGTGCCCGTCTGCTCTTCTAGGCATCTCTTGTCAGTAGCTGTTTTTGTTTCTGCTTTTCTAAGATTGTTTTTATGTGGATGAGTTTTTAAGAAATAATTTTACTTATTTTGGTTGCACTGGGTCCTTGTTGGTGCATGGCTTTTCTCTAGCTGCAGGGAATGGGGCTGCTCTCTAGTTGTGGTGCACGGGATTCTCACTGTGCTGACTTCTGTGTGGAGCTCGGAGTCCAGGGTGAGTGAGTGGGCTTCGGTAATCGCGGCTCCTGGGCTCTAGAGCGCAGACTCAGTAGTTGTGGCGCACAGGCTTAGTTGCTTCATGGCATATGGGATCTTCCCAGACCAGGGATCGAACCTAAGTCTACTGCGTTGGCAGATGGACTCTTCATCCCTGAGCCACCAAGGAAGCTGGCAGGAGATGTTTTTGTGTTGGTTGACTATTAGTAGCCAGGAGAATCGGCTGTGCTGAGTAAGGCAAAATAGCACTGTCACTTTGTGGTTTTCCTCCCAGCTTTGTTTACTGACAGCACAGCCAAGGAGAAGGTGAGCCAGTGATGTGTTCTTTAAATCACCCAGTTCAAGGGATTGTTCAGCCAGTGCTCTATTTCTACTTTCTTATATAGAAAACTTTCAGCGTGTTTTATTATTAAATTTACAGATCCATCTGCTGAGGAATTGAGAAAGCTAATGATGTTGCATGGAGGCCAGTATCACGTATATTATTCCAGATCCAAAACAACACACATCATTGCCACAAATCTTCCTAATGCCAAAATCAAAGAGTTAAAGGGAGAAAAAGTAATTCGACCAGAATGGATTGTGGAAAGGTAAGTTTAATTTTTAATTAAAGCGTTTTTAGATATTGGAATGCTTTTTTGTATTAGAAACCCTTACCTAACCTGCAGTACCTTTTAACGTAAGGGTGAAGAGTAATCAATGTCTTGAACAACACTGCTGTGTTCCTTGGGTGGCTCAGTGGTAAAGAACCCGCCTGCCAATGCAGGAGACACAGGTTCTATCCCTGGGTCAGGTCGAGCCCCTGGAGAAGGAAATGGCAACCCACTTTAGTATTCTTTCCTGGGGAACCCCATGGACAGAGGAGCCTGACGAGGTACAGTCCATGGGGTCACAAAAGAGTCAGACACAACTTAGCAACTAAGCAACAACTGTACTTCTTAGCCTTGCCTAATAGTTCAGGTGACTATGGTCTGATATTAGTGTTCCTGCATCCTCAGCTCCCAGAACTTGGGGAAGATGACTCACGTAACAGTAAGAGGTAGTGATGGAAGGGCTTGACTAAGCCTGTTACTCATTCAGCAAATGTTTGTGCACCTGTTATCAGTAGACAGTGCTCTTTGTACTTGGGAAATACACCATTGAGCAAAGCAGAGCCCCTCTCCTGCTTCTGGGAGCTTCCATTCTACTGGGGGAAACAGATAATGAACAATATGTGAGTAAGTTGGAGACGACTAAGCGACTGAACTGAGTAAGTTTATATCACATGTTAACAATTTAGTACATGCTAAGGGGAAAAAGATGAGGATGTGGACCTGACGTTCTTAGAGAGGAGGGCAGTTTGCAATATTACTAATACCTATTTTTCAGTTCTAGTTTCTTGGCTGTTGGTTTGGAATTGGTGTGTTGTAAATCAGTGGTGGCCATCCTTCATAACTTTCTAACGTAAAATACATTATCTGAAATTTGAGGATGAGCTAGAACTTAAGTGATTCACATATTAATTTATATGAGTGATTGAAAGTTGAAAGTATTAAAATCATAATTCATGCATGAATGGATTGTAATCAGTATATGAGAGAATGGTCAGATTGTATAGTGGAGTGTTAATGACTCAAACTTAGAAATTATTTAGGTCAACTGCCAAAGCTTTTATTCTTACCCTAAAGTTCATTAATTCTGACACCTCAAATTAATTTATTCTGTAGATTTAGACTTGTTCAGGCCTTCTGTGTCGCAGATACAGCAGCAGGGATTTGCGAGAGGCAGCATATTGTGGAAAGGCTGTGCCTGGGCTCTGGAAACAGAGCTGGGTTCATGTGCCAGCTCTGCTGCTCAGGGTCCCTGTCGTCTTGGATTGTAACAGGAGCAGGGGTGCAGCCATTCTGAACCTTGTCTCCTTGTTTGTAAAGGAAGATCACTGTCTACCTGTTACGGTTATGTGAAAGCTAGAAATCATGCAGACTGCCTGGCACAGTTCTTCACGTCTTATAGAGACGTAATATGGAAGAAGCTGCTGCTGCTATGCTATTTTATTTTTATTCTATAAACATGACTGAGTATTAGAAAAATCGATTCCAGAGAGTCAAAGGTACATTTAGGGAAAAAGTGCATTTGGCTTCCAGAAAACCAAATTATTCATATAGACAAGGGTTTTTTAAATTTAAGTCTTGGTGTATTAAGTTGAAGACTCATCCCTGGAACATGTTTGTGCTGTGTTCCGAGGACCCAGTCGCTGTTCATTATATAGGACTTATCCACATGGCTCTTAGTGGTGTGTCTTCTTAAAAAGGAGTTCTGAAGTTTCGTTTAAGAGGTTAGTATCATGTCGGAGTTCTGCTGTGTGTGGGCACTTACACGGTCGTTTCATTTTGCTGGGGCTGGGATTGCGGTCTGGGGCTGTTTGGCTTTGGGGAGAATAGGGGAGATTGTGGATGATAGGAAAGGGAGGTGAGGAGGGCCCTGGCTGGGTGTAAGTTAACGTGTTTAGAAAATGGTGGTCTTCATGACAGCTCTTTATACTGGCTCTTTTTTGCTGAATGCAGCTAGAGGGGTAATTCAATAATAATCGCAGCTGAGGCAGTTACAAGTTATGAAATACACCTTTAGACCTAATGATCTGTTTCTAAATAACTGAAGTGACTTTGGAATCATGATTGTGTGATGTATCTGCTTTATGTGGTGCATGAGAAGGCAGGACTAATAGGGTTAACTGATTTGCCCGAGTGACAGAGTTCAGAATCCAGATTTCTGACTCATCATTGGGTCTGCTCTTTGCCACTTAATTAAGTTGTTATAGGAGAGCTGCCTCATGCATCTGTCTAGAAATGGATTAGTCAGTGCTGAGCCCTAATATATGCCATAAATGCCTGGTGTCCGTGATGTCATAAGCATGGGCTTCTGCAGGGTAAATCAGAGCTGTTTGCGTCCATGCTTTAATCCCAGTCTTGTTCCTCTCTTCTCCACTGCAGTGCTTTAAGGAGTTAATTATACTTAAAAATTTGAACGTCATGTTAGCTGTTTAAAGGATGATGGATGGCATTCTCTTCTGTAATTGGTCTTCCTGTTCTTGGTTTGAGCAGTTTGAAAAGTGACCAACTCTTCTAAGTGTGCAGGTTGATTGCTTTGATTCCCATTCCCTGGTGCCTGTGTAGGTGCCATTAAACCCGAGTTAATACAGGCATGATTACGAGGTCACGACTTCCAAGAGGCAGGGGAGTCCTTCAGTGAGAAGCCTGTGTGCCCTAGTTTAAGTTCTGAGTTATGTTACTGAAGGCTTTGTCTTGTGAATCTTACGGTTGTATATGGTATAGTATGAGTTTGTGATTTTCAATTTTTGTTAATCCCTTTCTGCAGACAATTTGATGTGGAAATTCGAAGTGTGAAGTAGTTACAGAAGCCGCTCTGGTCGCCCCTCTGGCTCCTCAGGGCAGAGCACAGCAGAAACCATGGCACAGTGTTACTCCACGTCTGTTTTGTTCTCGTCGCCCATTTTGCATTGAGTCTCCCTTGGCAAGAGAGCCTGGTTCTCCCGGGCTGGGTCGCAGGGAGAGAGGTTCCTGTTCACGCCAGCCCCCAGGGTCTTCTCGTGAGAAGGACTGGCTCCCAGTCAGTGCACCCTTCCTTTCTGAGCTTCACATGCTCGTGTCTGTCACATAATTGCAGTGCCGTGAAGCCCTCACACTTCATGTGGAGTAAAACTGTTTCTAATTACGCTCCATGTAATTATTAGAGTGCTCATTCAGATCAAATGTAAGGTGACCGTGATTTTTTCTCACGATTTTCCCCTTGTGTTTCTGTGTCTTGCCTCAATTCTTAATAGAAAATATGCATGATTCTCATTTCTGGTCTATATTTGCATTAAAAAAATTATCTTGAGTATTTATTTTTTCTCTCACAACACTACAGAATTCTTCTCAAATTATTTTTACTTGGCCAACTACTCAGCACACACATTTCAGTCCCTCCCCCTCCCCCACGTTGAAGATAATATTTATAAGAAAATATATTCTTGGTTTTCAGGAGCTAAAGAATGACTATGAATAGTTTATACTTGTAGTGAAAACTAAAACGCAGTTTGGGCCCTGTAAGATAAAGGACAAAAACTTATATATATGTGTTCTTACCTGTTATTTCCTTTTCTGAGCTTGTGGGATCTTGGTGAGTGGTTGGAAAGCTTAGGTGATCAGGGAGGTGGGGACAAAGGGAATTTTAATGTTGAATGAGTGAAGAATTTTTGTTTAGTGGTAGAATATAAAGCAAAAACAGTTCAGTTTTTCCTTAGCACATAATTCACTCCTTTCTTGCCTTAAATTCACTTTTGAATGAGGAAGAAGACAGATGCCTGAATTGGATGGGCAAGTGAATATACAGTGTTAGACAAGGGTTTTCTAATAGAGAATGACTGGGACGTTGACTGGAACCATGCGACCTTTGATGAGCAGAATTGCTATCATCTAAAGAAGATAGTATTGCTACAGTGATACTACAGAGTTTGGAATAGAAGTCAACGTAGTGACGTTCATATCTCAATTTCTACAAAATGTTCCAGATTCTGGTTATAACTGTCAGTGTAAATTCATTGTGTCAGCATAGGAAATGATTTAGAGGATTGTTAGAAGCAAAGTTCTACTTTAGAGACAAGTGGGGCTAGAGGACAAACCAAGAGTTAAGAGTCCCCAGAGTAAGCAAATATTTCACATTCTATACACTGGATAGAATATATATATTATATATATATATCTTTCATATATACCAGAGTCTGTTTTCAGTGTGTGAAGGAACTCCACTGTTTAAAGAAATGTAATATCTTTTGGTAAAGTGAAACTTCTTTTGATCTTGAAAATTGAATTTTTATATTTGGTATTCAGCTTTTTTTTCTTAAAAGTAGTAGAAAATATACAGTTCCTTTGTGCTTAGGATAAGCAGTGAAATTAGAAAATGTTATAAGTTAATCCCTGAGAGATTTCTTAAAAGATCTTTTAAAAACATACCTTCAGATAATGCTTTTGCCACGTCTGCTGTTGGACAGATGGATAAGTCATGACAGTTAGGAATGTACAATGTGTGTATAGTGGTTTGGGTTTGAAATTTTAACAATTCCTTGTCTAACATGATGATGATGTCCTGGGCTTTAGTTGCTTTTCTTGGGCATCTCTGAGGATGTCTGGTGAAACCTGCAGTGTTAGAATTGGCTCTGTTACCAGTCTCCATGGGCTGAGTTACATAAGCCTTAGGTTCCGTGAGGTGACCTCAGTCTTCACAGGGGTCGTGTGCTATCAGTGTTGACCACAGAGAGCACCTCCAGAGTCTGGTCAGCCAGCAAACTGTCAGGAGGCTGGGGGAAGCCAGCGTGGCAGCGGGGCGTGTCCTGGCTTTGCTGCACTTGGGTCTTCCTTCTGGTGTGCCCCTGGCACATCGGGCACTGTTTCAATCTCCGCTCACCCCTTAGTCAGCTGTGCTGTGTGTGATGAAGCAGGCAGACACTCAGGGTAGGGCCAAGTCCCTCTGCTGCTGGGGCTGGGGGAGCAGGTAGGATAGGAGATGCTAAGAAAACAAAGATCTGTGGCCAGACAGCGGAGGCTGGTGGTTAGAGGAAGCAAAGTTAGATAAAGAATAAAGGAGATTAATAAATAGTCCAGTTTTAGGATTTTCATTCTCTTATTTGAATGTAATCTGTCATCTTGATAAAAACTAATTTTAACCAGATGCTGAATTTATTTAGGTAAATGAGAATTGAAGTATGTTGTCAGTAGTCATGTTCTCCGCTGTCATAATTTAGTACTTCAGCATATTTAGTAATGCTACCTAAAGTTGAAGGTGTTTTGGGGGGAATTATATTCTGATATAATTACAGAAAGGATTTAGTTTGTAACATGATATATTTCGATTTTTAGGATATAATCATGTTTTTCATTATTCACAATTGTTGACTCAATATTTTGAATTGGTTTGTTTGTTTAAGCCAGTTCAGTAATTTCTTACACGTTTTTTAAGTTTTGTGGCGTGCCCTTTGAGGAAAACGTCAAAACTTTTGAATTTGTCAGATAATAAGAAAAGTATTTTACTCTTTATTCTTTTTTTTCCTAAATAATTGAAGAGTGGCTTTCTTAATATGTAGTTTAGGTTTAAAGCCACACATGCTTTCAAATGTTTCCATTTTGAATTGAAAATGATATATTTAAAGACACAGTAACCATATGTAACTCAGTTTATTAGAAGGCAAATCTTAGTTTAATGAACTCGGTTTTAGTTCTTAGTCATAATGGGTGTTTGGGAGTGTCTGTTGATGGGCCAGGGCTGTCTAGTATTATACTACTCATGCCCCCTGATGCATCCCAGTGATGTTTGATGCGTGGATAGTGAATGTTTGGAAGAGGATACATAGATGCATATAACTTTTCTCTTCTAGTGGCCTTGTCGCTATCACATTTACACGTATAAAATAGTATAAATTACTTCTCTTAGAGTTGAGGTTCTTTGTTTTGTGCTTCGTATTACAGGCTTTCACATGTAATAGACCTGACGTGAATCTTAGAAACTGGAGAATCCTCATCCAGTCCCGTTATTCTGGGGAAACTTGGCATGTGAGATGGGTTGAGAAAACCTTGATGATCGTGTGTGAACTGGAGAAAGATTGTTGTTGTAGTTGTTGTTGTTCAGGTGCTTAGATGTGTTCGACTCCTTGCGACCCCATGGACTGCATTATGTCAGGCTTCCCTGCTCTTCACCATCTCCTGGCGTTTGCTCAAACTCATGTCCGTTGAGTCGGTGATGCCGTCCAGCCATCTCACTCTCTGTTGTCCCCTTCTCCTGCCTTCACTCTTTCCCAGCTGATATCAGGGTCTTTTCTCATCAGGTGACCAAAGTATTGGAGCATCAGCATCAGTCCTTCTAGTGAATATTCAGGATTGATTTCCTTTAGGGTTGACTGGTTTGATCTTGCAGTCCAAGGGACTCTCAAGAGTCTTCTAAAACACCACAGCTCAAAAGCATCAGTTCATCGGCATTCAGCCTTCTTTATGGTTCACCTCTCACATCCATACCTGACTACTGGAAAAACCATAGCTTTTACTATGTGAACCTTTGTCAGTGAAGTAATTTCTCTGTTTTTTAATATGCAGTCTAGGATTGTCAAAACGTTTCTTCCAAGGAGCAGGCATCTTTTAATTTCATGGCTGCAGTCACCATCTGTAGCGATTTTGGGGAAAGATTGTGGTTAATATTAAAGTCATGATGATTAAAATATTGACTAGTCCAGCTTTGTATTTAAACTTTTCTCATCCTATTCTCTAGTTTTCCCCTCCTCAATGTAAGATTATTGGCTGCTAGTTCTTAAAATTTCAGACACATCTCTTCATGTTTAACTAAAATTATATCGTGTTCAGTTCATTCGCTCAGTCGTGTCTGACTCTTTGCAACCCCATGAATTGCAACACACCAGGCCTCACTGTCACCAACACCCGGAGTTCACTCAGACTCACATCCATCGAGTCGGTGATGCCATCCAGCCATCTCATCCTCTGTCATCCCCTTCTCCTCCTGCCCCCAGTCGCTCCCAGCATCAGAGTCTTTTCCAATGAGTCAACTCNGGGGTCCGGATTGGGAACTCAGGTACACTTATGGCTGATTTATGTCAATGTAAGGCAAAATGAGTACAGTATTGTAAAGCAAAACAAACTAAAAAATAAAAAAATAAAAATAAAAAAATAAAACTTTATAGGAACTTCCATTATAGCACAAATGATATAAACATTCTTGAATTCAAAATCAAACTGAAAGAGAAAAATTTTAATTTTTTCCAAAAGGTTATGAGCACATTAAAAAATAATTTTAAATATAGGGGAAATTATATTGAAAATAGATATTGCAGAGTATGACACACAATGACTTCCTTTATTGAGGTCATCAGACAAAAATATAATGTTAAAATATTTATTATATAAAAATAATTTTCAAAACATGATATATGAAACTCAAAGTTGTCCAGGGTGTTTAAAAATTNAAATAAAAAAATAAAACTTTATAGGAACTTCCATTATAGCACAAATGATATAAACATTCTTGAATTCAAAATCAAACTGAAAGAGAAAAATTTTAATTTTTTCCAAAAGGTTATGAGCACATTAAAAAATAATTTTAAATATAGGGGAAATTATATTGAAAATAGATATTGCAGAGTATGACACACAATGACTTCCTTTATTGAGGTCATCAGACAAAAATATAATGTTAAAATATTTATTATATAAAAATAATTTTCAAAACATGATATATGAAACTCAAAGTTGTCCAGGGTGTTTAAAAATTTAAATAAAAAATACTTTAATTTGAAATTTGATGGATTAAAAAAAGAAAGAAACAGTAAATATCTTAAGAAGTTTATCTTAAGAAAGAAACAGTAAATAGAATTACAGTTATTAACAAATTACCAGAACACAGAATTAGAAAGAAACAGTAAATAGAATTGCAGTTATTAACAAATTACCAGAACACATAATTAGAAAGACAAGAAGATAGAGAATATAAAAATATATTAATATTCATTATCAATGAAGTAAAATAAAAGTGAAAAACCAATGTTTACCAAACTCTAGAGTTTGATAACAATGAGAAAAAAAAGTTAAAGTGCTGATTACTGAAAATTTTCCAGATTGATGATGATTTTGAAAGAATGAAATATTGCCTTTTCCAGCAACATCAATAGTCCTAGAGAGTATTATGCTTAGGGGAATAAATCAAAGACAAATACGATATGATATCACTCATATGTGGAATCTAAAAAACAATACAACCGAATCATATACAAAACACAAGCAGACTCACAGAAGTATAAAACAAGGCCATGATTATCAAAGGGGAGATAAAAAGGAGGAAGGACAAATTAGGAGTATGTGGTTAACAGATAAAAACTACCACATGTAAAACTGAGAAGCAATAAGAATTCACTATAGCACAGGCAATTATATCCAATATATTGTAATAAACTGTAATACTGGCTCCTAACTTATGATTCACAGTTCTGTGTATCTTTTCCCTTTTGCCAAAAGGAAAGGAAAGGAAAGTTAATTTGGTTTGGTTATTTTCTCTTCCTTTTCTTTGCAAAACCCAATCTCCCGTTTGAGAAATGGAAATAAACGTGGAAGTAAATAACCTGGGATTGAGAGGAATAGAGTGCCAGTTAGTCAGTATTTTTATTAAGTGACTCCTGTATCCATATTGTTTTGTTCATCACAATTATTCAAACTCTGTATGTTTCCCTTTGATTCTCTTTGTTGTTCCCTTCTCAAGAAGTAGAGACCTACTCCAAAGAAACTCATGCTTCCTCAGGGCTACTAACTCTCCCTCCTGCTTTTCAAACAAGAGCATTAGCTAAAGATCTGACCTTTCTCAGGTCTAAATAAGAACGCTGCCCTCTAGAGACCCAGTGCCCAGAGTCCTGCTAAAGCAAAGTGAAAAGCAAATTTACAGACTGAAAATTCCCAGGAGGCCTGAGGTATATAACCTTGGACAACTGGTTAGTGATTATAGCAAGACTGCTTTAGAAACACTTTTGGGAAAACAAATGCCCCTAGCTTTCAAGGAATGAATTTTTATAATGCCCTGTTTATATTTGGCTCTTGGAAATATCATTTCCTCCAGGCACAAGCGCAAAGCAGGTGACTCCTACAGAATGCATGTGCGCATTGCTTTAACAGGTCTGCAAAAGTGTCTCTGGCTTACTCGCAATTCAGAGCAGGTGTAAAGAAATTATATCTGTAATCAAAAAACCAGATCACATCCCTGTGGAAAGAATTCATACTTCTTTGTGAGTTCAGAATGGATTCAGGGGTGCCTAACTTTTGATTTCCCTTGCAAAACAATGGAGCTTCTCCCAGAAAAACAATCCTGAAGATATTTGCAGAGAATTAATGTAGCTTTGTTTGCATCATGGATTTGTAGTCTCCCAATTCATTTCAGGTTTATATGATTGAAAAGGGTTAGCATAGTGCTTATCAAAAGTGGAGAACGTACCCAGCAGATATTTTCCTGAAGAGCTGGAAACTAACCTGAAGGCAACTAAAAATTGTCCTGATGTTTTTGCTTGTATTAGGCTAATGGCATGCTATTTGCCTTTTGTTCTCCTTAACTGTTATTGTAAGGTTATACATTTCATTGTGGTATGGCGATAAGAGTACATGCTTTGGTGATGTTTAGCCTTAATTGTATATTGCAGGCTAAATTGGAGTAGGGGAAATAACATTAAGATTTTGAAATGTTTAGGTTGTCTGTGACTTTTGAGCATCTAATCTACAGAGATCAAATGATGATTTTCTTAAAATAAATTAGACTGATCGAAATTGGTGAAGGTAAATCAAGGGTAGGGAAAGAAATCCTGTCTAGTTGTTATGCACTAGGAAGCTTCACATTATAATTTTATATACTTCTCAATATTCTCTTTAAGATTGTATCAATATTGTAGTTGCACATATAAGGATTCTGAAGTTTAGACAGATTAAACATCCTTCTCAATGAATCTCAAAAGAGTACACTTCGTTTTTGTTGTAAGTTCTTAATAACAATATTATGGAAAGCAAAATCTTTAAAATAATTTTGGAGAGTAAAATTGGTAGTGTCTAAGCTTATGCAGGATGACAGTTGTTTGTCTTCCACTAATTCAGAAATAAATATTTGACACAATGGTAACATTTATTCAAATCCAAATATTGAAAAACATGATAATAAATTGACCAGGCATAAGGACATACTATTTCATCTAATGGCAAATCTGTGTATGTGATAAAAAGACAGAGAAATACAGCACAAATGAAAGAGCAAAGTAGAAACTCACAACCCCAAATAAGTGAAGAGGAAATAAGTAAGCTCCCTGAAAGAAAATTCAGAATAATGATAGCAAAGATGCTTCAAAAACTTTAAAATAGATGGAGAACATGCAAGAAGCATTTAACATAGTTACTAAAATCACCAAGGACATTGAAGAAATAAAGAATAAGCAAACTGAGATGAATAATATAATTACCGAAATTAAAAATACTCTATAAGGAATCAATAGCAGAATAACTGAGGCGGAGAAATGGATAACTGAAATGGAAGATAGAATGGTGGAAATAACTGCTGAAGAGAAGAATAAAGGGAAAGGAATGAAAAGAGTTGAGGATAGCCTCAGAGACCTTCGGGGAAATATTAAACACACCAACACTTAAGTTATAGGGGTCCCAGAGGAAGAAGGAAAAAAGAAAGGCACTGAGAACATTTTTGAATAAGTCATAGGTTAAAACTCCCCCAACATGGAAAAGGAAATAGTCAATAAAGTCCAAGAAGTACAGAGAACCCCTTACAGGTTAAACTCAAGGAGAAACACATTGAAACACATATTAATAAAGCTAACATAGATTAAGCACAAAGAAAGAATATTAAAATCAGCAAGGGAAAAGCAACAAGTAAAATACAAGAGAAAACCCACATGATTAACAGAGGATCTTTCAGGAGAAACTCTACAGGCCAGAAGGGAATGGCAAGATATATTTAAAGTAGTGAAAGAGAAAAACCTACAACCAGGATTACTATATCCAGCAAAGATCTCATTCAATTGACAGAGAAATAATAAAACTTTACAGATAAGCAGAAATTAAGATAATTCAGAACCACTAAACCAGCCCTGGAACAAATTCTAAAGGGACTTATATACGCAGTAAACACAAGAGAAAGGAAAGACCCACAAAAGCAAACCCAAAACAATAAAGAAAATGCGAATAGGAAAATATGTATCAATAACTACCTTAAATGTAAATGGATTAAATGAACCAACAAAAAGATACCACTGACTCAGTTCAGTTCAGTTGCTCAGTCATATCTGACTGTTTGCGACCCCATGAACCACAGAATGCCAGGCCTCCCTGCCCATCACTAACTGCCAGAGCCCATCCAAACCCATGTCCATTGAGTTGGTGGTGGCATTCGACCATCTCATCCTCTGTCGTCCCCTTCTCCTCCTGCCCTAAATCTTTCCCAGCATCAGGGTCTTTTCAAATGAGTCACCTCTTCACACCATGTGGCTAAAGTATTGGAGTTTCAGCTTTAACATCCGTCCTTCCAATGAACACCCAGGACAGATCTCCTTTAGGATGGAATGGTTGGATCTCCTTGCAGTCCAAGGGACTCTCAAGAGTCTTCTCCAACACTACAATTCAAAACATCCATTCTTTGGTGCTCAGCTTTCTTTATAGTCCAATTCTCATGTCCACACATGACCAGTGGAAAAACCAGTCTCTGTTTTTTAATATGCTGTCTAGGTTGGTCATAACTTTCCTTCCAAGGAGTAAGCATCTTTTAATTTCATGGCTGCAATCACCATTTACAGTGATTTTAGAGCCCAGAAAAAATAAAGTCAGCAACTGTTTCCACTGTTTCCCTATCTATTTGCCATGAAGTGTTGGGACCGGATGCCATGATC